>PVIJ01000825.1:0-243949 GCA_004024925.1 Scalopus aquaticus
TCACGGGTGAATTGGTGGTGGGCTACCCAAGGGGAATACAAAATGTAAAAGACATAAATAACAATTTAAAAAAAAATAGTCAAAGAATCTACATGGAAATTTTCCAAAGAAGACATTCAGGTGGCCAACAGACATTTGAGAAGATGCTTAACATCCTGAATCATTAGGGAAATGCAAATCCAAGCCACAAAGAGCTATCACCTCACAACTCTAAAGGTTAGTATGAAAAAGATCATTAAGTGTTAGGAAGATGTAGATTAAAAGAGAATCTCTGTGCACTAATGGTAGGAATATGGATTAATATAGTCACCATGGAAGATCCTCAAAAAAGTGAAAAGAGAACTATCATGTGATCCAACAGTCCCACTTTTAAGGGAGTCCAAAAGAAGTAAAATCCCCCCGTAAAATCACTAACTTGGAGATACCTGAGTCCCCAAGTTCACGCTGCATCATCCATATTAGCCAAGACATGCAAACAACCTAAGTGCCTGTCAGTAGATGAACTGATAAAGGAAACATTTGACACAATGGAAGACTGGGCCTTAAAAAAACAGACCCTGTCGTTTATGACAATATGGACACACTGCCTGAAGTAAGCCAGACACAGAAAGACAAGCAACATATGGTCTCACTTGCATGTAGACTCTAATTTCTTAGATCTCAACTCTATTTCAACACTCTTCACTTTGTTTTTATCTTTTTTTTTTTTACAGGAATCTAAGAAGTAAAAATCACAGAACCAGAAAGTAGAACGGTAGTTATCACAAGATCTGGGGGTGGGTGGAAATGGGGAGGTATTGGTCAAAGGGCAAAAACTTCCAGTTAAAAAGTGAACAGAACGTAGACACTTAATGCACAGCATGGGGACTGTAGTTAATAACGTATTTCATACTTGAAATCTGCTAAGTGTAGATTTTGTGTTCGCAGCAAAATGAAGGTTAGCTGCGGGGTGACGTCTGTTAATTAGCTGGATTGTGATAATGATTTCACTATGTATACGCATATCAAATCATCACATTGTGTACCTTAAAAGTATACAATTTTGTGTTCATCAATCACACTTCAGTAGGCTGTATCTCTACAAGCTTAGTTACCTCACCTTTGAGGCATCATTTACCATCTATAAAATGGGAACTTAACTCCCACCTCCCAGTGATGTTATGAGAATTAAACAAAAGATGTGAGAGTTGGCCCAACACGACAGCACAACAGACACCACTGCCGTCTGCTGAAAGGCACCTCTGTCTGGAGTAGAGGTGGTAGCTCCCAGAAGGGCCTCTCTCGTGGCTGTCAGTCCTGAGCCTCAGAGTGGGGCTCCCACTGATGCCCCAACAGTAACCTGCCGCACCCCCTTTGCTGTCTCTTGCCTCTCTGATACAGGGGATTCCGGTGTCTAGGTTTTTGGTATTTTCTCCCCCTTCCCTTTTTTTCACTCCTCTCTAACACACTGCTGCTCTTTTAACTCTGTTTCAATACTTTTTACAGGAGAGTGCTCTCAAGTTCTTCATATAAAAGCAACAAATAGATATACTTGTAAGAAAAAACACCCTGGACTGACCGGTGAACACCAGGGTTCAAGGCCGTACCTCCTGAAGCCAAGTCACCCACACAAGGAGAGGATGCTGCGAAAGTTCTGTCTGAGTCCCCAGAGAAGTCACAAGAGGAAGAAAGGGGGTGAAAGCAGAAGATCGTCCATCTTTCCCTAAGCTGGAAGTCAAAAATTATTTCAGATTCGCTGCAATCTGAAATTGGGATTTTCCACAAACCTCCACGCAGCCAGCAGCACCATAATCTGTTTTAATTAAATAAATTGGAAAAACAAATCAGGCTGATATGTTGAATCAAGGTGGCATGTGCTGCATATTTATAGCTCCATCGACAGGAGGATTCATGACATATGCTACCAACTTCTGCAGCCGCTTTATTAAGTGGAATAAATAAAATCCAAGCAAAATGGTACCAACTTCACCAGAGAAGGGCTACTGGGATTCTCCCAACCGCAACGCTTCCAGTTTATTTTACTGAAATGTTTTTGCCGGAATCAAAACGTGCTCCACATTAGAAACAACTGATCAAGCTAAATGGGTGAAATGAAAGGATTCTGGAAAGAAGTGAGGTGTTTTTTAAATTCCCTGTGTCCTCACTGTGTGCCCCACACTCCCACCCACCCCAGTGACCAGTGAACAGGTAGGTCCAGTGGAGAGTAGTGTCCCTGCCCCTGAGAGGGTGCCTGCCAAACGCAGGACACAGGGGCCCCCTGCCTGAGGATAAGACCAGGCCCTGTGCAGGCCTGAAGTTTCTCCATTCAGCAGCAGGGTGCTAGGGGTCCTGAGAAGGGGGCTGGAACAGGGGTCTGCAAACTACCTTACCTATGCCAGCCTTGCCACCTGCTTCTGGAAATAACACTTTGCTGTGTCCATGGCTGCAAAGCTGAGGCACTGGGACCGAGTCAGTGGGGCCACACTGTCTGTCCCTTCAGAGGCAAGGGTGTGAACCCCTGAATTTGAAGAAGAGCTTAGTGGTGAGGACTGGGGTGGAATGATGGGTCTAGACTAGAGAGAGCCAGACAGGTAAGTGAGAGCAGAGGAATGAAGACAAGACAGAAACAGTTAAGACAGACAGGACTTAAGGAAAACAAGGAAGAAGGGGAGGGAAGACTGGAAATGAAAGGGGGGAATGTGTAGTGGTAGGGAAAGAGGCAGAGAGGGAAGCAAATATTCCACAATCACCAGGCACACCCCAAATTCCAACATGCTAATGACAGCTCCTCTCTCCCATCTCCCCTGGGCCTTCCTCCCAGACCAGATACCCTAATTGAAGAGGGAGTGAGACCCTGTTATCTGAGAGCTCACTGGCTACACAGTCACCCAGGTGGGCTACAGGGTATTTTCCCTGCATGCACAGTGCTCTGTGGCTCTTTAAGACAAACAAACAGGAAGAGTGACTTTGGGAGCTCATCATTAAGTGAGCGGTTCTCGGCTGCTCATCGTGAGCTGCCATGAGCCCCCCAGTTGGTGCTTGCATCTCAGCGAGTGACAGATGAGCTGTCTGGGAGGCACTAAGGAACCATTAGCAAACAAGCTCTATAAAGTTACGTAACTTCTAGTGTGTGTCAATATGTGACGCTCAACTAATAAACTTCTGACAGGCAGCTTGAAGCAGCTTATAAAGCTGCTCTCCAAGTAGTTTTCAGAGCTTCTAATATATAAAATGCTACTGCTTTACAAAACAGAAGTAGGAAGGCCTGCAGATTCAGCATTGAGCCACTCTCTCTTGGAGGATGAGGTCGAGCTGGGGGGCCTCCTGGCCTGTTCCCTTCCCTGGGGCGGCACAGAGGTCTACTCCTGCCAAACCCCTGCAGGCCCAAAGGATACAGGCCTTCTCCCAAGGTTGCCTGCAGGAGAGCTAAGGCTCCCCCTGAGAACAGGAAGGCAGAACTGAGGCCACAGATTGTGGCCGAGCTTAATGGGGCCAAGCACAGTAGCTAAGGGAGAGGATACACCCCCATATCCTGGGCAAGAAGGGGGCCTGGGATGTCTCTCTGAAATGCAGCCCAGAGATGAGACTGACACCCGTGCCCTTTGGGACTGCATGGGGAGAGCACATGTAAGTAGCAGGGTTGTGCCACAATAGAGCCTGCTATAGACCATGGCAGTGGACAATGGAGGGAGTGGGGGATGAGGAGGTGGGATAGAGGACAGGGGGCAGCAGTGGGGGTGGTGATACCTTCTCCCAGCAGAGGTTCTAAGAGAGAGTACTGAAGAGGGGGTCTGAGAAAGACCCATGAGAAAGACCCAAGCATGAGGTCAGGGGCTTACTGGGCACGGTCCCCAACCCATCCATCAGGACTAAGACCAGCTTGTCTGCTGCCACCTGGTGGAGGCCAGGAGGCATACCACTCTCTTTAGGAGTGGACTCAGGCACCTAGGGCAGAACTGGGCAGGCATGACCCCCAGGGCACTGAGTGCCCAATTTCTACCTCTGTTTCCCAAAAGGCAGGGGCTGCTGATTTCCTACACTAGAAGGCACTCATCCCCTCTTCACCTGACACTGAAGGCTCCAAAAAGGCCAGAGAACAGTGACTGGCAGGCCTGGCTCAGGAACACCCCAGAGCCAGCCCTTCTGATCTTTGCTCCTACCCTCAGCCCCAAGAGAAGCTCAGGTCCAGGGGAGCTCTGTGGAAGAAAAGGGGGTCTGCTGTGCAGGACATGGGTGTGGAGGACACACAGGGAGGGTCCAGATAGCCAGAGCCATAGTTTCATAGACCACGGGCAAGAAAGGGCCACAGCTCCCAGCCCCTTCGGCTACCCTGGGATGGCTGCAGGGAGGGCAGGCCTCTGCTCCAGCAATAGTGCCAGCACCCAGAGCATAGAGGCTAGGTTCTGGGGGTGGCCTTAAAGATGGGGGAGTCCAGGGACCAGGAGCTCGAGGGGGTCTCTAACAAATGCAAATCCAGGGTCAGTATGGCCTGGGTAGAAGGGAGGAAGCCAGCAATGGGCTGGTGTGTCCCTGGAGAGGCCCATCAGCACATCCAGGAAGAAGCAGGCAGTGCTAAAAGCTAGGACTGACAGAGCAGCCCATCACCCCCCTCCGCCAGTGCCTCCCGTCTGGAGAGGGGGCTGGGAGGTGAACTGCCACAGCCACTATTATGACAGAGGCCAGAAGTCACTGAGCCTGTGCTGCTCCCCCACCGCTCTTAATTCTCCCCTAACTCCAACAGGTGGACAACCCACAGCTGCTACCCGTTGGCCACGGAAAGGAGAGAAGGGATTGGGGGCAGTCCCAGGCATACCAGGATGAGCTGTTAAGGGAAAGGCAGGGAAATAAGAAACTGCACCTGTGGGGGAGGACTGGGCCATGCTTCAAGCCTCAAGGCTGTGGGCCAGATGCGTAGGCCTGGCGAGGTAAAATAGGGTGACATGCTAGTCCGGAGTTTAGAGGTCACCAACAGCTCCTTATCTCCCTGACATACAAAACACCAGACATATGGCACTGGAGTTGCCCAAACTGCCAGTCTCATAATGAACTGATTAGAGCGCATATGGCACGCAGACAGGAGAGATCTCTCAACGTAAAAAATGCTGGGGACGACGGAAGGTGTCAGAGAGTCTTCCCTGCAAATCGCTCTTCATTAATGTTTCATACAGGGCCAAATGTGTTGTAATAAAATGGCTATTAATGCATGATGACTTCGCTCAGTGCAGCTGGAGTTCACCTTGCAGGGCAGGACGGCAGGTCTGCACGCAGCAGCATGAGGCCACCATGGCGGTGACAGGGCACAGCCCCGTCCCGCACACTCACCTCCATCTCCGAGCTGTGGGCATGCACCTTTTGCACCATGTCCTCAGCCTCACGCATGCGACGAGTCAGCTGGGGTGAGTATTCTGCTGGGGTCAGCTCGCTGTCATAGGACCCCAGGATGGCGCGCATACCATCCCGCTCCTGTGGGCACAGAAGACAACTTGGTCAGGCCTGTGTGGTCAAGGATGCTGAGTGACGCTGAATAACACGTGTGCCGTTGACTGTCCTACCACTGAGTGGCACCCACCCGAGAAACACGAGACAGAAGACATCACACAGAGACAGGAGCAGGGATGAGGATCAAGTCTGGGAGACAGGCCTTCATGTGAGCTCTCGAAGAGCTCAAGTTGAACATCCAGCAGTGTTTGCATTCACAGGGCCTGACAGAGTCCTCTGAGGCCAAGACAGGGCCTTCTAAGAGCCCAAGCATGGCCTGTTCCCAGTGATTTGCGGAGTTCACTCTGACTTCCCAGCATGAGCTGCAGTGGGGGTGCAGACCTGAGGAGGTCAGAGGCCCACAGACCAGCAGTGTCTGCATGTCTGCAGTGCGTGGGTGTGGGCACCCTTCCCAAAGCTGCTGCATCCCTTAGCTAGGCAGAAGATTCTACGCCATTCCAGCCAGTGTCCTTGGTTAGTATGACTTTCTGAGACCCATTGAACGGGCCCAGGGAAATACAAGTGGTAAGACAACACACCAAGAAGTAGATTTGAACCCCATCCTCCTGTGACTTCTGACCCAGTCTTTGACCCAGCATCACTCAGAGCAAGGTTCAGCAGATTCGGCAAATGAGGAGAGATGCCTCTACGCAAGGAGGCAGCAGGCACTCCAGGGGACGGAGAAGCCAAAAGCTCTGACATCTGCCCAAGTTCTCTACAGGGCCTGGAATCCCCATTAGGCTGTCCTCATCTCGGGAGTACTGCCAAGCTCATGGATGCCTGAGGCCATGATCCCAGTTCACAGGCTTGTCACAAAGTGCCGCCAGCACTCCTCAGTTTCTAAAGCAAAGGATGGGTTCACAGAAAGAGGCAACTCAGGTTGCAGGGAATGACATCAGGATTAATCTTGGAGCTGTACAGAAGTGCGCACTCAGTGCGCCTGCCAGAAATGGTCATGAAGGCCAACAGCCAGGAAGTCAGGGCCCTCGGGGAGATGGGAGGCTACTCTTGAGATGCTTAAGAGGCCAGCAAGGAGGGCAGTGGAGGCCAGGGGAGCCCTGAGTTTAAAAACCAAGCTGCCCTCACAGGCTGTGTTAAGGGGGCACATATCCCAGAACAGTGACCCCTGTCCCCTGTCGGTTGTTTGCTGCGAGCCCTCCTACCCACCTCTGAGCCTAAAACCATAGGATGAGTTTCTTTTGGCTCTAGATCTCAAGTTTGAATAGAGAAGACCTCGTCCCCAGCAGCTCTAGGCATGGTTGAGGGCCAGCGCCCACCTGCCTGATGCCCCTACACCCACTTGTACCTGCTGTCACCACAGACACGCACAATGGGCTACGCAGAGAGCCAAGTTGTCTTTAGAAAGCCCAGAAAGCTTATAAGGCACTACTCCTCAAACCTGCCATGCCGTATGTATCCTGGGGGTTTTGGGACATGTCTATTTGGGTTCAGCAGGCCTGGGATGGGTGCTCAGAGACGTTGATGCTGCCAGTGCAGAGGATACACGGGGAGGCAAGACAAAGGGCAGGTCTCACGAACTCAGTCCCAGGAAGGTTTCTCTGAGACCCAGATGTAAGGCCCAGCCCTGCCCCCTCAAGTTGGGTAAGCTGATGCCCGTGTCTGTCCCTTTCTCATGAGCTGGATAGTCAGCCCATTGCAAAGGACAGCTGCGACGAGCAATTCCACCAGACGAAACAGCCAGTGCCAACACCCCGTAATGAGACCTACAATGGCAGCAGATGATTTTATCCATTTTGGCAAAGAGATCTCTAAACATTCCCAGATCCCAGCAGACATTGGGACAGCTGCAGAATAAAAGGCCAGTTCACCTTGGCACTGCCCTGCTCTGTGAACTGGACAGACAGCTCCCTCCCTGGCAAGGCAGATGTGGCTAGGGGAGCTATTGGGACACCCTCACCAGTGCTGGTTCAAAAGCAAATTCACGGATCTGAAACAGACCCAGAGAGCAAGACCTTCGGAGTGAGACCTGAGGCAGGTGAAACCTGAGACCTGAGGCCTGAGCCAGCTCCGGGCCGGATCTGATGCCCCCTCCACTGAGCAGTATCTCTCTGGTGCTTTCCAAGGACCCAGACCCCAGGGAGAGAGAAACGCTGCCCAGCCCCCACCCCTGCCCAGCCCTTCCCTCTGAGGACGATGCCGGGCTGACAAGAGCCCCCAAGTGCTCCCTCAAGAGTTAGCGCTCCCCTGCGCTCGCGAGATCAGACACGGTCATCGCCCCAGTACGGACTTCATAATTAGTTGATGACAAAAAATTCAATAAGTGAGAAATTAAAGTTACAAATCCAACTGGAACTGGTCATATACACATGGAAAATTTGTTTCCACGGGAAGGTTTATCGAGTGTCATAATTTTATTGAAATCCTATATCTTCCCATTGACTTTTATGGTTTGGAGCTGGTTACCAGAGTTATCATTACCAGAGCATCGACATCATGTGAGGCGCGGGCAGGGGGATTTCCTTTCATAAACAAGCTGTAATTGTCTCCTTTATTGATCAATAAATCTTCAAAATGCTGCCTTTCACTAGGCTGCACTTCTATTACACTTCCAGGCTAGCAATAGCTGGCAGAGAGGAAAATATAAAATTGAAAGTTTGTTGTTTGTACCTTTTAAAGAAATTGTTTTGTCATTAGTAGTAAAAGAGCAAGAACTGTGCTGGTTTGCTTTGATAATGACTTTTTAATGAAGTTGCTTCATTTCCACCTGAGCAAATGCTGGTGATTAATTGCCGAGCAAACAGGCATCCAGTCTGTGCAGCAGGCACCTCCACGATGCTCAGAGAGGGTCACTGCACAGCACTGTTTCCACTGAGCACCCCCCAAACAGTCCTGCTCCTATGCAACCGCATCAGCTTGTCACGTGATTAACACAGCTCAGAGTGTGGTAACAGACAGGACCACATGTGGAGAGGAACTGAGAGGTGGCGACAGGTGATGGAAGGAGTCCCGACCGCAGGCCAAGGGGAATGCGGGTGCAGGAGTCATTAAGGCCCAAGTCCTGTTGAGACCCTGCTCTGTCTTCACCAGCCCAGCCTATTCTCCAGACTGCCACACAGAAGGCTGGCCCCGCAGCCAAAGGGTTTGAAGTACTATTTATCAGCCCCACTGTGGCCTCAAGGAGAAGCACCAGACGTGCAGGGCTTGCCCTACAGGTAGAATCTCCCATGTGAGGCTACACAGGACTGTTGGGCAAAAGGTCTGCACACATCCCATGGGCCAGCGGCAGGTGTACCCGTCACTCCTGGTCTCCAGGTCACCAGCTATAGGCAGGGAGCTCCAGCCATGCCTGACTTAGTACGAGATGGGGCCATTCACTGAAAGAGGCAGCTGAGATCGAGCCTTGGTCACCTCTAGACTGGCCAAAGGGGATGGTGGGACAGACAGCTGGAAGTCCTCTTTCTGACTATGCCCATGTAGGGCAACGAAGAGGTCTGGGTGGGGGGAAGAGAAGCCATTTTGACCCAAGCCACCTCAGCCCTGCAGCCCCCACTAGGCTCCGTGAGGCAAAGACCTGCCTATCTGTCCCTCAAAGATGCTGAATCCATCTTCAAGTCCTCAGCTTTACTGATTCCTAGGTCTGGAAAGTTCTTTCCCTTGAAATATATCTGGCCCCTGTCTCTCAGGTCACAGGCCCCACACACACACCCCGCCACACGATCTAGTGCACATCACAGTATCTGTCCATAGCTGCTCAGCTCAGCTCTGACACCATCTGTGGTAATGGTGATATGATCACCTTCTACAACTCAAGCCTCAGAGGGAGGAGCCCTGGCCCACTCCTGTCTCCCACGGCCAGCACAGCTCAGAATTGAAGGGGGGATGAGGGAGGGAGGGCATGACTCCTGCATCAGGTAGAGGCTCTGAAACAGCACCATGACCTACTAGCAGGAGAGATGTTTTCTGCACACACAATTTGATGTCAGCCCTTTAACTCCAAGATCCTTTGGCTGTGGATGAACAAAGATGTGGGCAAGGAGAACAATGTTCTAGAACTACAAGGAAAATGAGAAAATCCAAGACAAGTGACAGAACTGAGTCACAGGCAAGAACACAGAAAGGTAGAGGCTTCTGCTGAGAGTGTGTGTGCATTCATGAAATGCACGTGTGCCTATGTAATAAATGTTCACCAGGCCATATCTTCCATGTTCCTTCTCCCAGGAATGTGGCAGACAGAGAGGGGGTTACATTTCTCAGTTCTTCTGAGTCAACAGGCCTTGTCCTACTGCCACCAGCAGAAAAGCCCCTTTGGTAACCCCTGTTGGGGTTCTTAGATCTAATTATTTCAGACACGGTCATCGCCCCAGTATGCCGGAGAGCTCCAGCTGCTCTGGAAATCTGCTTTGTTCATTCATTTGTTGCTTCATATACTCACTGAAGCTTTACCCAAACTTGGCTGTGAGCATGAAGTCAACCCCAGGTCAAGCTAGGAGGGAGCCAGGCCCAAGGATGAAGCCTTCAGCCCCCTAAGTGCTGGAGAGGTCATGACAGATACCAGAAATTCTGGAGTGAAGATACAGAGACCTCAGGTGCCAGAGGCTCCATACCCTGTAGGTCCTGGAGGCTTTGGGAAGAGCCTGGGCATCCTGGACAGGCATCACTGGGGTGTGGGAGTGGAGGACTAGGGCATTCAAATCACACTGAGCATTGTAAGCACCTAGCCACCCTCATCAGAGGTAACAGCGGTGATTATCTTTGCCATCAGCAGGGCCTCCAAAGACAGGTGACTAATTGAGCTCTGAAGCAACCTCACAAAGGCACTGATGAACCCCGTGGGACTAGTCAGAAGGCACCCCAGGCGGCGGCTTAGGAGACACATGGGGGGTGGGGAAGATGCTCTCTGGCAATGGGCTGTTCCTGTACACACACTAGGATACTGTGAAGACAGGGGTGGTCCCCTGAGCAAGCCTGCCCTCCTGTGGGGTCACTGCAGGACACTTCCTGAGAGCACAGAACCCTCCTCCAGCAAAATCCAGAGCTCCAAGCCTTGGGTTTGAGCATAGGATGAAGAAGAGCAGAGAAGAGCTGAGAAGTCATGAAGACAGGGGTATCAGGCCACAGTCCTGAAGATCTGGAGCAGGACTGGATGGGCCAGGTCATACCCAGACATGGGTGAGAAGCCTACAAGTGTCCAACTGAGAGTTCAAATCTGAGGGAGACCAGCATTCCCAAAGGGGAGGGGACCTGGTTAGGTCCAAATGCTGGCTTAATACTGACTAGCTGAGTGACTAGGTAATTAGCCTCTCTGAGCCTCAGGATGCTCATGTGTGCAACGGAGAGAATCAACTACATTAAAAAAAAAGAAGTGTAAATATCATAATTTGCAGATAGTATGATATTATATATAGAAAGCCCTAGAACTTAATCAAAAACTACTAGAGAAAATAAATGGAGGCAGGTTACAAAATTAACACCCCCAAAGCGCTGCATTTTTAGATACAATGAACAAGAAGAAAATAATTCCATTTATAATCATATCAAAAAAGAATTACCTAGGAATTAAGCAAGGAGGTAGAGAATATATACAATGAAAACTATGAGACACTATTAAAAGATACAGAACAAAACTAAAAGAGAAAGATAGTACATGTTTACAGATGGGGAAAATCAATACAGCTCAAAATGACTATTTTACCAGAAGTGATATGTAGATTTAAAGCAATTCCCACTAAAATTCCAATGATATTCTTCAAGTTAAATTTATACTGGAAGCACAGAAAATCTCAAATAGTTGAAAAAAGGAGAAAACCAGAAGTATCACGGTACCTGATTTGAAATACAAAACAACACTCATCAAAAATAATGTGGTATTTTAATAAAAAGACACATAAATCAATGTAACAGAATCAAAAGCCCAGAAATAAATCTACTCATATATCAATGCCCAATTTATGACAAAGGGGCCACAACCACACAATGAAGAAAGAGTCTCTTTAACAAATAGTGCTGGGAAAACTGGACAGACATACATGTAGAAGAATGGACTTAGATCACTCTCTAACTCAATATGCATAAAAACTCAAAGTGGGTGAAATAATTAGATCTAAGAACCACAACAATAAAATACATAGAAGTACTGGGATATGTCTCATGGCATCAATGATAGAGATGTTTTCAGGGACTCCACCCCTACAGCAAGGGAAATAAACAAAAATAAACAATTGGAACTACCTCAAATTAAAAAGCTTTTACACAGTGGAAGTAAATAATAGAGATTAGAAGACATCCTACTGAATGGGAGAAGATTGTCACTCCCGTGCCACATAAACTACCACAGGATTAATACCCAAGATACATAAAGAACTCATTCAACACTAGCAACAACAACAACAACAAAAAAAGCCTGAACAACCTAATTGAAAAATAGGCAGCAGATCTAAATAGACAATATTCCAAAGAGGATATGCAGGTCAACATATAGATGAAAAAAAAAAAAAACAAAAAACCGCTCATCACCACTTCAAATAAGGGAAATGCAAATCAAAACGATAATGAGGTATCATCTCACTCCTGTGAGAATGGCATATATCAAAAAGAATCCCAACAAAAATGTTGGTGAGAATTTGGAGAAAAAGGAACCCTTAATATACTGTTGATGGAAAGGTAAATTGCAGTCATTTATGAAAGCAGTCTAGACTTACCTTAAAAAATTAAAAATGGAAATACCATACAATCAGCAATCCCATTTTGCTTATGTATCCAAACAACATGAAATGATCACCATGAAAACCTACATGTTCCACAATGTTTACTGCAACATTAGTTACAGTCAGTAAGATATGGAAGCAGCCTAAGTGCCCATTGATGGAGAGTAGATGAAGAAGATGTGGTATATATACATAATGGAGTACTAGCCATCTATAAGGGAAGATTAAATATTGCCATTACAGCAAAATGGAAGGAACCTGAGGGGATTACACAAAGCAAAGTAAGCCATAAAGATAAAGAGGAATATTGGACAATTTTACATGTATGAGAAAGGAGACAAAGCAGACAAACTAAAAAAGCAAAATAATTATAAACTCAGAAACCTTGATGTTTGCAAACTTAAGAGGGAGGAGGGAGGTAAACAAATATCAAAGACACTAAACAAACTGTACCCATAAACACTTTAAATGTGAATAATCTTAACATGTCAATTAGAAGAGACTGTCAAATTGAATTTAAAAACGATCCAATTACATGTTGTCTATAAGAAACCCTCTTTAAATACAGAAACAGATAAAATTAAAAATTAAGGAATGGAGAACAAAATGACATTCTAACCTCAATCAAAAGGAAACAAGGGTCATTTTATTAATTCAGGCAAAGCAGACTTTCGACAAAGAAAGCAATCAGCGATGAAAAGGGACATTACATAACAATAAAGGGCTCAATACTTCCAGGAAGACTTCACAATTCTTAACCTGTATGCACCTAATAACAGAGGACCAAAATGTATGAAGCAAAACCAATAGTACTATAAGGAGAAACAAGTGTATCACCTAGTACAGTTGGTGACTCCCACACCTCTCTAGCAGTAATTGACAGATTCAACAGGCAGAAAATCAGTATTAACAGTTGAACCAAAGAGTATCATCAATCAAGTGGATCTAATAGACACTAATAAAATACCTTATCCAACAACAGCCGGATTCACATTCCTCTCAAGCTCACAAAGAACATTCATCAAAAGACCACATTCTAGACCATATAAAATACCAGAACACATTTAAGAGAACACAAATCAAAGTGAGATCTCAGGGTACAGTGGAATTACTGGAAATTATAACAAAAAATAGCTGGAAAGTCCCCATATTGGGGTGATTTTTGAATAACACATGGGTCACAAAAAAAGTCAAGAGAAATTTGAAAAAGTTTTAGGATGAAGATGAAAGAATGGGGGAAGGGAGGATGAAAGTACAATTTGTGGGATGTACCACAAGCAGAGCTATAATACTGAATTCTATTTTAGAAAAGAGGATCTAAAATCAGTGATCTTAGTAAGCTTCCATCTTAGGAAACCAAAGAAATCAGAGTAATATATGTCTAAAAGAGCAGAAGACACAATAACACTGGTTCTTGGAAAAGATCAGTAAAATTGATAAAACTATAGCAAGTTAACCAAAAGGAGAAGAGAATATACAAATATAAATATACAGAGAATAACTAGTATAAGAAATGTGAGAGGGGTCATAATTACTAATCTCTAGGATATAAATAAAAGGATTATAAACAACTCCATACCTAGAAATTTGATAACTTAAATGAAATGGGTCAATTCCTTAAAAGACACAAGCTATGACAATTCACAAGAGGAGAAAGACAAAATCAGACTACGCCCATTTTATGAAAGAAATTGAATTAATAATTAATAATCTTCCTAAAAAGTAAGCATCAGATTCAGATGGTTCATTGGTAAATTCTACCAAATATTTAAGCAGGAAATGATACCAATTCTCTAAAACCTCTTCCAGGAAATGAAAGAGTCAAACTATTTCTGTACGATGCAGTATTAATGGAAACAAGACATTACGCATTTCTCAAAACCCATAAAACCAAACAAGGCAAAGAGTAAGCCTTAATGTAAACAATGGACTTTAGTGATAACATAACAACAACAATTATTACAAATATACCAAACTAATGGAATACATTAGTATTAGACAAAACTGTGGGGTGGGTAAATAACATGGAAGCTCTATACTGTCTTTTAAACCAAAAACTGTTTCAAAAACAAAATTTATGCATTAAAAAATAGTTCCATATATAAAAGATCATTTATATATAACCCCCCCTCCTCCAAAACAAAACAACAACAAAGAAGTAGAAAGAGCTAGAGGAGAGAAGTAACTTCAAAGATGCCAGAGTAAGACTGACAACTCATTTTTTAACAGTATCAACAGAAGTCAAAAGACAGTAGAATGATAAACTCAAAGATTATTGGTAGGAGACTAGTAGCCCAAAATTCTATACCAAGCAAAAATAGTCTTCAAAAATAAAAGTTTAATAAGTACACTTCACACTAAGATAATTCCTCTTCACCAGAGCTATAACAAAGTTAATAGTAACTTACATTCCGCAAACAGAAGAAAAATGATCACAGGTGGGTGTTTAGAGTTCGGGTGGTAACGAAGAGCAATGACAAGGGTAACAAATATGTGCAAATATAAATAAACATGAAAATGACAGTAATAACAACACCTCTTCAATATAAAGATGAATGTGTAAATAAAAATAGCCTATGGAAGTAAAAGGGCAAAAAGAGGCAATATTTTAAGGCCCTCAAATTATCTAGAAGAAATAGAAGTATTAACTTTTGCTAGACTTTTGATAAAGAGTCTATGTTATAATTACTAAAACAGCTTCTGAAAATTACATTAAACCATCCATATCTACAAGATAATGAGGAAGGGAAAATGTTATATTCTACAACAGAGTATGAAAAAGAACAAAAAACACAGGTGAAAAGCAAATGGTAAAATGTTTAATTTAAATGCCAACTTAACTTTAAATGCATAAGAAGGCAACTGTATTAAATATTCCAACCAAGAAAAGGATGCTCAGAGTGAATAGAAAAATAAAACCCATTTCTAAGCTTTATGTAAGAGCCATGGCTACAGGAATAAGGTTCAAAAGTGAAAGGCAAAAAAGTAAAAGGTACAAATGCTATGAAACAGGTAACTTCGATCCACAGTAACATCATACAAAGGGGATATACAGATCAAAAGAATCCACAGAGATAAAGAATATTCACAATAATAAAAGGCTACATCGACCAGGAAGACAATAATTTCCAAATTAAATGACCTAATAAAGTGGTCAAAGATAAACTGCAACAAACTAACTAAATTGAAAAGAGAAATAGACAAGCCTACAATCAAAATGGGAAATTTCAATACAACTCTCTCAGGAACTCAGAGGAAAGAGAGAAACAGCACTAAGAATACAGAGCCAGTGGACAGTACAACTAACAACAGATAGAAAGTCTGAGACAAAAAGGCATCCAACAACTGCAGAATACCTGCTATTCCAAGTATGCACAAACTGTGGACAAAAGCAGACTTTCCATGGGGTCATAAAACAAGTCTCAGCAAATTTCAAAGAACTGTCATTCAGAGGACAGTCTCTGAACACAATGAAATTGAGCTAGAAGTCAGTAATTCGATTAAAAATTGTGAAATGTTTGGAAATTTATCTCTGAAAAATCTATTGATAAAAAATCTATATTTTCAACTGAATAAGAAAAATATATCAAATCTACAGTATGTATCTAAATTTACAGCCTTAAATGCATAGATTAGAAGGGCCCCCCACATTTACCTAATCACTACAACTCAAAAAATGAGAACAAGAACATCAAATCAAATCCAAAGAAAGAAATAGTAAGTAAAAAAAAAAAGTTAATAAAACAAAACAAATAAGGTACAGAATCTATAATGTCCAAAGTTGGTTCTAATATAATTGATAAATTTTTGATGAGAGAGATCAAAAAAGAGGGCAAATAACCAAATAACAAGATTGAAAAGGAAGACATACCAGATCATAAAAACAATAAACATAACAACTAAACAAATTTAAAGGTTTAGATAATATAGTCTTCAAAAACAAAGCTTATCATACATTACTGAATGAAAAGGAAAACGTGTATAGTTTTAAAACTATTGATTAAAATATAACAAACCCCTAATTTAAAATCTCTCAACATGAAAACTGCAAATGCCTTTATCAATGAATTCTACCAAATCCTGGAGAAAGAGATACCACCAGTTTACACAAATTATTACAGAGAAGAGAGAAAAAGAATGTCCTCACATTTTATAAAGTGAGAAAAACTATGACACCAAATCCTGGTAAGGACCTTATAAGAAATGAAAATTACTAGCCAAACTCACTCTTAAAAATAGATGCAAAATCCCTAAACTACACGTTAGCAACCCCAATAAAGTGTTACTTACAACAGAGAATCCACGAGTTTGTTTATTCCTGAAATGCAAATTTTGTTTAATATTTGAAAATCAATTGACTTAACTCTCCACATTAACAGAATAAAGAAGAGAAAATCATGACTATCTCAATATATGCAGAAAAGCATTTGATTAAAATTCAACATCTACTCATGATTAAAACAATAAAACAGAAAAATCCCTTGTAAATGAGAAATAGAAGGGAACTTTTGAAATCTGATAAAGATTTCCTTATTTTTTTGTCTTTATATTATCTTTAACTGAAAAATGTTCAAAGCTTTCCTTCTGAGACTGAGAAGGAAACAACTATCAGCTATCAATACCACCAATAAACTCTATTGAAATTCTGCCCCAAAATGTATTGGAGATCCTAAGTAGTAGAACAAGGGGGGAAAAAAAGATATAAAAGTATACCAATAGGGCAGAAATTAAAAACTATTAGCAAGTGACACAGCTTTAAACATAGAAAATTCAATCTACATATAAATTGTTAAAATAATTAAGTTTATAATGTTGTTGAATCTAAGACAATAATCAAAGTTCAATTATATTTCTAAATACCAGCAATACTAGCTAAAATAGAAATTTGGGGGGGTGGGGAAAATAACAAGATTTCTACCCAGTAAACGTTACAAAACTTTACTGGGAGAAAACAAAGATGATCTAAAAAAAAAAAAAAACGAAGAAGCATGCACCATGGTCGTGGATTAGATTTTAAATTATAAAGATGTTAATGCATTCCCAGTAAAAATCTCAGTAGGAGGGCCTCCCTGGTGGTGCAAGGGTTAAGCACAGCACTATGAAGCTATCCAGAGCCACTGCAGCAGGAGTTCGATACCTGGCCAGGGAGATTCCCACATGGCACAGCAGACCTCTTCTGCCTCACCCCAGTGGATCTGTCTGTTCTGCTCCCCATTCTGTCTGGTGAATCCTCTTACCACCCCACACCTCTGGCCTAAACCCTAGCATTGTATGCATAAATAAATAAATATTTTTTAAAAATTTCAGTGGGCTTACTGGTAGAAATCAATAGGCTGAATCAAAACCTGATATGGAAATACAAAGGGTCATGGTCACCCATGGCAACACGGAGGAGGGTGAGGAGGGGGCACATCCTGTCAGGTAACAGTTCAGAAACAAATCAATATGGAGAGGGACAATTAGTTTTAGGATGTGTGCAGCGCCTCGGGGCAGTGGGAAAGGACAATTTTTTCATCTGGACAATCACTGGGTAAAAACTGAAGCTTACCGCAACACAACAAAGCTTTCCATTGTGAAGTTCAATGTGAAAAAGCAAAACAATAAAGAAGATAGTACTGAACTATACATCAGTGACCCTGGGTGAGGTGAAAGTTTCTCAAACAGGATACGAAAGATAATAGCCATAAAGGAATTTTTAAATGGATGAATTAGATCTCAGTAGAATGAAGAACTTCTATTTAAAGAGAGTGAAAAACAGCTACATCAAGGGAGAGATACTGGCAATACAAATACCTGACAAATGGCCCAAATCCAGAATATATAAAGATTTCTTACAATCCAGAAAGAAAAATAGGCAGTGTATTTGAAAGGAGCATCACCAAAGTGAATCTCCAAACGGCCAATAAACACGTGAAGAGCTGTTCAACCTCACTAGTATTCTGGGAAAGCACCAAGAGACAGGAATCACCCACCCTTAATAGCGCAAAGTTAAGCAAAGACATCGAGTAAGGCTTTGACGCAACAGGCACACTCCCAGTAGTTGTGTAGGCTGTCACAAGCACAAGCTGCTGGACACCAACTATAAGGGTGACACATTACAGACCCTATGGTCCCACAGAATCCCCAGGTGCAGACAGAAATTCACATGCATGTGCACTGAAAGAAGAGAATGTTCATCGCAACATGACTCACAATGGCCAAAAATAAAGAAACTCTTACACAGAAACAGCGACAAACACAGTGGAGCACACTCATAAAACAGGAATGAAGTAACCGTGTGCAGCAAATGAGTCTAAGTCAACAACCACATGCAAAAGATTACATACTGTCACATTCCAGTTCTTCAAAGTTCCAAACAGGTAAAACTACAGTGTGGTGGCAGAATCTAATAGGTAGTCTGTGCGGGTATCCAGGAGAGGAGCTTGAGGTGGGCTCTCTGGGCACGTGGTGTCCCAGGCCTTGGTCTGGGAGGTGATTATACTAAGGAGTGACATTACCACTCCCCGACTTGTACTCTTAGCACAGAGTGCTTTCTCTATGCATGCTATACTCCAGTAAAACCCCTGTAGTTTTAGAAGCATGGTTGTGACTGTAAAGTCACACTTACAAACAGCTCATCAGAAAAAATATTGTGACCAGAGATCAACTTACTTTCTACCACCAATTATGGATCTTCAAGCCCAGAAGCCTGACAAGAATGAACTAGGGGAGGCGGAAGGGGATGGACAGCGACAGTCAGCAGCAAAGCTGGGGGTAGCTTTCGGCACATAGATTCAACTGAGCCCCATCACTTAGTGAGAAAGGAATGGGGGAGGGGTCCTATTCAGGGAGTGCTGAATATCATGCTACACAGTCTGGAAATATGGAGAGCCCCGGAGGTTTCTGAGCAAGGAGTGATGCACATGGAGATACCAGATTATCTGGGAGCTGTGTTAACAATAAATCAGAAACTGGAAAGGAAGAAGGAGCAGAAAAAAAATTTAAAACCCATCGACAGAAACAAGATCATCACCAGAGGTGAGCCCTGGGAAGTGATTTCTTCCCCCTAACTTCCAGTTCCTCCTGAGAAATTGCCGTGTCATAGGCCTGGGGCCTTCCAGACAGTTTACCCAAATTCTCCCGGGACACCCCAGAAGCAAACAAAACTCCCAAATGGTCCACGTGTCTCACTGGAGTGGTCACTGCATGAGCCCATCTTGCTTTTCCAGGCCAGTCTGGCCAGAAGAGAGGGCCTCAGAAATGGAATAAAATGGAAAGAAAGAACTCATGACTCATCCTCCACCCTACCTTCTATTTGCAAAAGACACACATCTGAACAAAAGGGGGAAGGCTCCCAGACACTGCAGTCAAAATCCAGGTTTGAGGGGAAAAAAGGTTCTGTGACAGAAGTTTTCAGAGTAGTCAAAACTCATTAACTCCAGTTAATCAGGTAAAAAGGCCAGTTCAATTGATGAGGAGTGAATTAGAGGATAATTTTAACAGAATGCAATTCTATTAGCTCCCGTACAGTAATTGGAATCAAGTGTTACCGAACGCATTTCTTGCTTCGCCCCCTTGCTAAGTAGATGAGGCTAATTTAGAACAGACTTGCCACTTGTCTGCACCAGTCAGCTGCTTGTTGAACATACTCCCCCAGGACAGTCTCGCTGCCCCAGCTCAGGAGGGGCTGAACTTCAAGGAAAGGTAGTGTGACCCTTTTAAAAGTAATGGAAACTATTCACCTGCCTAAAAGTGCTTCATAACGGGACTCTGGTCAGAGTAAACTGAGGACAAGGAGAAGTGTTTACTCTCTCACAAGCTGGGTCATGGTAACAGGCATCAGTGCTCACGCAGGAACGTGGTACTAAGGGACAGGGGCCCACAACTGCCATGAAATGTCCATATCGTCTGCTCTCAGCCACCTGGTCTGGGGCCTCCTGTGCTGCTGTGTGCCTGCTCACCAGGCCCGCCCATCAATACGCGCTGACATGGCTGTCTGCCCGAATCCGATCTTCTTTACTTTTCATTTTCTTAATTTCAACAGCCTACTCACCAGATAATCTTTTCTGACCAACAAAGCAAGTCTATTGTTTACTGAGCTCTGCTTCTGCTGGGTTGCCAGATTCAAAAAGGCCCGAAAAGGACAGGCTTGTAAGCCCCAGAAGAGGACAGGGCCGCAAACCCAAGAGGGACTGTCTGTCTAGGCAGCAGGAACCCAAAGACCAGGCCTCAAAATGGTCCCTGTCTCATTTACCCACCCTACACCCACACCACTCACCCAAGGGCTGAGGACAGGTCTGTGCCTCCCTCACAGGACGGCTGCCTGAGCCACTGCCTCTGACTCCACGTCACTCCCCCTCTTCCACCTTGCCGCGGAAGAGACCATATTACCTCCTGCCCCTAAGACAGGAGGAGACCACGTCACCCCCACCACCTCACCGTGGGGGCAGGAGGGATGAGCAAGCTGCTCTGTGCTTTGCACCAGCAAGCCATGTTCTTGCAATTTCAACCTCCTGATAAAAAAGCTCTACAACACCTATTGTAGGAAGGAGTGGGAATCAATTGAGATTTCCCGAAGCAATTTCACTTAGACTTCACACTGCTCTATTACAAATTCCATTCCATTTATGTGAGCTGTATAATGCGCTCCCAGCCTCCCATCTACCCAGCACTGAACTTCCTGACACAGCGCCCCCTCACACTTGCACTGCCAGTGTGGTGCCACCTTAGAGAGCAAGAAGGTTCCCGGGCTGCCAGCAAATGTCCTCTCTGGGGAGGGCCATGTAGTGTGTTGATGCCACACAGGTGTGGAGGGGTCAGAGGCTGGTGCAGCCTGGCTCTGTGGTAAGCGGGGGTAGGACTCAGAGGAAGAGGAACAGTGGTGCAGGGGCAGACCATTAAAAGCGGCCAAGCAGCTCTACCAGTCAGCAGGCCTACCCCCTCCCCACATCCATTTCCTCATCTGTAAACCAGAGGCTGAATCAATGGACTTGCTGTGCTGTGGTTCAAAACCACTGCAATACTGGACAGTCTGATGGCTTCACTGAACCATGATACGAAGGCAGGTCACACCGCATGTGTAAGGTGTCCCCACCCTGCACAGGGCCAACACTAACAACACGCAGTAAATACTTGTTCAGCTGAAAATGAATAAATGAAACACTTAACCTATCAGTCCTCAGAACCACATATGAAGCAGGCACTGGTGCGTGTGCCTTCCGGCTCTCTCCTGCCTTCACACTCTCTCCTTCTCTCCCTCTCTTTCCCCCTCACTTGCTCTCTAATGAGAAAATGGAGGATGAGAAGCAGCCAAAGAGCTGAACCCTGGTCTGTGGGCACAAGTCTGAGAAATCAGTTGCTGCACCAGCAGGCAGGCTGGACCCTCAGAGGAAAGGGCGCCGTATAAAGCAAGGTTCAAGCATGACCATCAGTTCAGGCACCCACTAGACAGGATGGCAAAAAGAGAACAGGCGGCAGTGGTGGTCAAAGCCTTCATCACTCACTAAAGTTCCCCAGAGTCCAAATCTCAGGGAATATGTGGCAGGACGCAAACAGCACTCACTAATTTGAAAGGTGACTTCTCAAATTAGAAGGTCAAGTGCCAGATGGAGTTCTGTCAGCCCCTCACCCCTAGGGAGCTGACCAGCGGTCAGCAGGTAGACTTCCTTTGCCAGGGCCTCCTTCCAAGAACCAAGTTGCCGACCGGCCAGAAATCCACAGGAGGAGGTCGCGAAGCAACTGGGAGGATTTCCCACGCAGCCTGTGCTGCCGCGAGACACAGGCCAGAATCCAGCCACCACTTCCAGCTGCAGCCCAGGGTCAGAGCACCTGTCCTGGATTAAGCTGCATTAGACACTCCAAAAGGGGGTCCCAGAACAGGTCCTGCTCTATGGGTGTCTGTCAATGCATCCTGTGTTCCACGTTCAGGCCAAGCAGCTCTCATTCTTGAGATGACCACTGGTGCCCAGGACCCTGTATGAGGCTGCCCATAGCACCTACAGGACAGGTGCCAGCAGCCGTCACCCTCCACCCACTTCACCCTAAAGGGACAGCAGGACCACAGGGTTTGTAGGCAAATGCTGCTCCTGCCCAACTGAGCTGAGACTTGAGGAACAGATCTACCCCACACAGCGAAGTGGTGGAAGTAGAGAGAAGGCTGACCCGTGTAAGAAGCAAAGGCACGCCAACTGAACTGGTCACACAGCATGCTGGAATCCCTAAGTAGGAGAGTAGAGGAGGGAGGAAGAGGCTGCCCAAGCTGGCCCTGGTGTCCTGTGTGGCATGAAGATGCAGCCACATGGGACAGGGAAGAGGCCCCAGGTCATCCTCATCCTGTAAAGCAGATAGGAGATATACCAGAGCAGTCTCCCCAGTGCTCAAGGCCCCTCCCTCCTCAATTCTCGCCGGCTATGAAGACAGGCAGCAGAGCAGGCGTGCAATGGGAGGCTGGCCAGGGTACAGGCCGTGGTCCGGGACGAGCTGCTTCAGAGATCTGAATGAAGGCTCCTTGTGACCTATTTCTTCCTACAAGGAGAGAACACAGAGGCAAACAGAAGCACAGGCCTCGTTCACGGGCAGCAGACCACACAGAGGTGAGTATACAAAACTGCCGCTAATGCAAACTACAGTAACTGCAGACTTGGTGCTGCTGTTTGAGGTGGTACACTGAGTCTGCTCACAAAGTGAAAGTGAAAGGGCAGCCCAGAGGGGGCCACTGTGCAAGCTGACTTTGCTAGCTCTCTGTCTGCCCAACCTGGGAGAACCTGACCTTCCCTCTTTACATTCTTCCTCCCCTTTGCAGAAGAGGCTGGACCCTGGAGTATAGATCTGGTTCTATCCTGGCAACATTTCACGGGGCAAGTCACTGAATGCTGGAAACTTCACGTCCTTCTTTTTAGGAGAGCATTCTCTGAGATGAGAGTGCAGCCAGTGAATGCAAAAAACCTCTGGGTCACACCTAGTGTTTGTGGGAGTGCCACTGTGACCTACAGCCGCTACATTCACAGAGAGGACTGAGGACTCTTCCATTAACCACCCAAGAAGTCATGACGAAAGGCAATAGCCAGCATCACACTCACCTCTCAAAATACCTCTCCTGCCCTTAACAGGAACATGGTGCTGACCCACTTCAGCGTTAGCTAGTGGAGCTGCTGCCAATCCCATGTGAGAACTGGCCACAGTGAAGCAGCCACCACAAAAACAGCCCTTGTCATGTACAGCAAGAGGGCAGGGAGGGGGGAAGTCTGCACAGGACCAGGCCTGCTGGTGAAGTCACAGGAAGGCTCAGTCTTCCCCACACTCCTGCCAGCAGGAGAGGCAGGTGAGAAGCAGAGGAGCAGCCCGAGAGGGTATCGTTATGGAGAACCCTCTGTGCACGTCACAGAAGGGAGCTCACCTACTCCCCACAACCCCAGTGGCAGGGATGATCACCACCTTGTTTTACAAAAAAGATGACGGATTCAGGCAGTGAAATTGCACCAAGGGTGCAGAGTGAGCAGAGCAGGATGCAAACCCAGGTGGGAAAGAAAACACAGGTGCTGTTCTGCGGCTCTCAGGTCAAGAAAGACTTGAAGTTCCGAAGCAGTGGAGGAGTAACAGAGAAAGAGCAAACACACTGCCACGCAAAGCACAGCGACATGTCCCGAAACAGCACTGTCTACATCAAGGTGAGAAAAATGGGAAAATACATAAAAATCTTTTACCAATCAGTAAGGAAAATACCAACTCCCAAATAGGAAACCGGGCAAAATAAGCACATCACCAACATAAGATACGTAACTGCCAGAGGCAAGGAAAATGTAAGATCTGATTCTCACCCAAGGCAGCAAGAAATAAAATGCTACTGCCAACAAGGCTGGTGGAGACACACAAGCACATAATGGGGATGCAAGACAGGGACCTGTCCCTGAACCCAGAAATTCTAGGCCGAGAGGTGCACTCTAAGAATGAGTGAGATGTGGTAAAAGGGCCACAGCAAAGGAGTTGGTTGCATTAGCAAAACTAATGAAAATTTAGAAGCAGTCTAAATTTCCAATAAACAGTTTGATTTCAGTGCATCTGTACAAAGGAACAATATACAGCCACTAAAGACTTCATTTTCAAAGACTGCTTTGAAATGTTTGTGACAGTCACTTGTCATAATAAATGTTAAACAGCAAGTTGAATGACAAACACAGAACACAAATGGGTCTTGTATACTGTCTTCCCCACACTTCCAACAGCTATGGGGACCTGGCTGGCCTGGCTCATGTAGCCATCAGCAATAGTTACTTAATGAACCAACGAATGAGTGAACAAATGAATGAGGGAGAAGGAAAAAAATGAAACAAACATGTTTAAGAGCTATCTCTGGATGAAAGGATCAAGGTCTTTTTAAACATCTTTTTATTTTTCAGTGGTTTCCAAACTGATTATAACTATGTTACAATCAAGGAAAGAAAGAAGTGCAGAATATTTTAAAGGAATCAGAAGACCAAAGAACAAACATTGATTGCAAGAACCTTAGAACACAGCCATCAACCCTGCCTGTCGCTCTGCAGACACCAAACTCAAAACTCACCAGGTAAGGGGTCTTTCCTGACTCACTTCTCAAAACTGTCCAAGGGACTAGCGCTCAGCACAGGGAGAAAGTCCACAGGTAAACCAGCAACCTGTGCCAAGTTTGAGGGTGGAAGTGCACAGGGCCCACGGGGAAGACAGCACAGCAGACCACCTGGAGGAGGTGGCAGAGGTCAGTTGGCTCCAATCAATTCCAGTCCAATGGCTGCACATAATGTCAGCCCACTCACCAAGGGGCACAACCACGTTCTCCCCAGGTTTTGGTCATTCCCTATACAGCTGCAAGGAGCTGTCTTTATAGGTTTTTGTGTGTATGTGTTTTTCTTCAGGAATAAATGCTCAGAGAGCAACTGCTGGGTCATATGGTCTGTTTAGTTTTTAACAAACTATCCTATGTTCTAGAGGCCTGTGCCATTTCTCACTCTCAGCAGCAGTGCAGTGCCTGAGATACTGTTTCTCTGCATCCTTGCCAAGTGTGGCATTGTTACTATAGTTTCAGTTTATCCTGATAGATGTGTAGTGACTCTTACTGAGGCTTTAACATGCATGTCCCTACTGCTAGTGACACTGAATAGCTCTCCATGTGTTTATCCGCCATCTGGGCATGCCCTCTGTACACACTTTTGCCCATTTCCTCAATAGGGCTTTCTACTTCTGAATGTTAAGCATTGTTTATTTATCTAGATAACAGTCTTTGTCAGGTATGTGGTTTACAGATATTCTCTCTCAGTCTGTACCTCGTCTTTTTATGTCCTAACAGGATCGTTTGCAAAACAAAAGTTTTTCGTTCTTATAAAATCCAATCTATCAAATTTTCCTTTTATGTACCTTACTTTCAGTGTCATGCCTAGAAACACATGTCCCATATCCTGTAGATTTTCTCCTACTAAGTGAAAGTTTTGCTTTTTCATGTTCAACATTTAAGTTTAAGTTTATAATAAATTTTGAGGCAATTTTTTTATAAGTACGAGATTTAGATCAAGGCTTTTTTTTTTTTTTTTTTTTTTGCCTATGGCTGTGCTTTTTGCTACAGCATGATTTATTGGAAAGATTGTCTTTTCTTCCATAGAACTGTTTTTGCTTCTTTCTCAAATAAGGTTGACCCAAAGGGAACAAAATACGACTATAATAAAGAGTCGAGCAGAAACAGAATTTAGAAAAACAATCAAGAAAATCAGCTAAGTCAAAGGTTCTTTGAAAAGATCAATAAAATCAATGAGGCTTTATCTAGGCTGACTGATGGAGGGAAAAAAAGAAAAAATTCAGATTACCAAAATCAGAAATGAAAAAGGAGACAGTATTACAAAACTTACAGAAATAAAAAGGATTATAAAGAAGTATTATCAACAGTTGCATGCCAACAAATAAATAACCTAGGTGAAATGAACAAATTCCTACCAAAATTGACTCAAGAAGAAGTAAAAAGCCTGAACAGATCTATCATAAGTAAGGAGGTTGAGCTAGCCACCAGCCTTCCAGTTACTCCTGGATGGCTTCTCAACCCCAAGCCTCCAGAGACCTCTAAGGGATCCCAGATGCTCTGTCATACTTGTTACAGTGTTTTCTCTCTGTGTTGCTCAGAATGGGTCATTTCTATTGTTCCACCTTCAAGTTTACCAGTTCTTTCCAGTCCCCCCTCCCCACACACACCATTGAAGTTCATGCATTACATTTCATTTCAGTTACTGTAATTTCAGCTACTACCTATGATATTTTTTCTAGGGCATGGTTACCCAGTCCTTTGGCTGCAGGGACTTGTTTTACACTCCCTCTGGCATTTTGGGGTTTTCAAAGTCTTTAGCTCCAAGTCTAGAATAAAAACAGGGGGTAAAAAAAGGCCCAGGGATTCACCGCTGTATTGTTCCTCAGGTCCTGGGGTCCCTAGTCTCCACCCTTGAATCTTTTAATGGTTGTTTTATACATAATGGCCATGGGGATTAGTTGTACTTGGCAAAAGGAATGGGGAAAAATATGTCTACTCCATCTGCCTAGAAACACAAGTCTTAGCTGCACTTTAAATCATTCATTCAGGCATCTTCTAGGCACTGACCACTTATTGATATGCAGGTGTTATCCTAAAACACTTGGTTTGGTAACTCAATTAGAGGCCAGCACTGCTGCTGGCTTATAGGTAATACTCAAAGTCTGTTGAATTAACCAGATGAGGAAGAGCTTTGTCATCACCCGAGTCACCTAAACCCAAGGAACGTAGGACTCCATCAGATGCTATCACTTCTAAGTTGCAAAGATGCCAGCTATCACAAAGGCAGCCCAGGATGGGGAGGTGGATACTGAAGAAGAAATGCATTCTGGTGCCCACTCTGCCACCAAAGCCCCCCATGTACATCTAGCACCTAATAACAGCAAAGGTCTGAGAAAATAAGTGCCAGGAAAAGTTGCTAATGGGTGTGTCTATTTCTAAGAAAGATACACAAGCATACATAATCCCATATCTAATAACCACACCCATCTTTTCATGCTTCAAGCACCCCAAATCATGACTTCTGGGATCACTGCAGGTCAAGTAGATCCTGTGGTGATATTAACAGTCACTCCTTACTTATTCAGTGAACATTAAGTCCCACTGTATGCACTATGCCTTTTTATCTTCAACATAGTACTATTCCAAGCCAGAGGACACAGCTACCAGCTGACCCTCTGAGCTGAAAGTGACCTTCACCAAGAAGACAGGCTTCTGGGGAAGACAGCCCTATAGGTGGGAGGTTTGGGCCCCACTTTTTGCATTCTCCTTACTTATAAAAGTACTTATGCAAAGATATTACCATGCATAATGCATTCAATTATGCAGTGTAAGATGTAGCCTTAATGGAGAAAATTCAAGTCAGCCACATAGACACTTCGGTAAATATTTTAAAAAGAAAAAAACCAAAAAAAAAAAAAAAAAAAAAAAAACAGCCCATACCACTGACTTTCAAATGTGTTTGAATCCGCACACCTCTCACTATCTATAGGGACACAATATAAATATATAAAATAGTGCTCATCTCATTTCCCCACTGTTTTCTTGCATGATAATATGCCTAGAGCTGACACCTTCCTCACTCTCAGTGGCAGGGCTGCATTAGCATGTAAATAGCTGGCAGATACAAGGAAATGAAAGCAAGGAAGAGCTCTTTAATTAACTTTAATCCCCTGAAAATCCAAGCTGCAATCTGCTCTGACAGTTCTCTCAGGTCTTCACAAGGCGGCCTTGCTCAGCAAAGTCCTGCCAGGACAGTACCAGAAGGTAGCTGGGAAGGGCCTGCTTGGGGAAGACACAGCAGCGATTTGGTCTACAAGATGCGGGCCATGCCTGTTACCCAGAATTTCGGGATGCCCCACTGAAGCCCAACCTGGGAGGAGGCATAAGGAGGCACTGCCAACTGGGGGAGGGGGCGAAGGGGACTAGGTGCTGGCTGGGTTCACACTGGCTGAGCTCCATCCCCAGCACAGCTTATTCTCCCAAACAGCCAGCACATACCCCCCCCCCCCCTTCTCCCTGGAGGGGAGGTCAGCGCCGCCCCAGGCTGCTGGGAGCACCAGGGCCCACTGTGCAGCACTGCCCACACACAAATGGTGCTGTGCCCACATTATTGAGCTAGGGGAGGGGCAAGGCCAGGAGGATCTGGCTACTGAAAACACCACATACCTCATTCTACAGGCAACTAGGGCTGGCAAAGGCTCTGCGGCTAAGAAGGGACTTGAGTCCAGACAGGTTGTCACACAATCCAGGGCAAGGATCTCGGGGGTGACCACTAACACCAGTCCCTAAGCAGCGGCAGGGAGGGGAGGAGCCGTGCAGGACAGCAGTGTGTGAAGAGGAGGCAACAAAGCAGGCCAGCATGATGGGGCAAGCAGGAAGGTCAAGTGGGAACAAGTCTGGGGAGGCACAGGTCCCGGTTTTGCTCCCTGACTGCCCGCAGTGTCCTCAGCGCCCATCTTAACTTGGCCAACCCGCCAACGCTCCGATAAGGAGGTGCCATCACCTGTTCCCTCCAACGATGACAGTGTGGCCAGGCTGGGATTGGGATTTGGATTCATACATTCTGGCTCTGCCAGGTTCCTCTAAACACTGTAGTATTTAGGGTTCAGTCACATGGGAGTTGAGGTGCCAAAAAAAGGGCTTTTGGGCATAGGCTGGAAGGAGCAGAAGTGGGTATAAAAACATTGGAAATGGCACTTCACAAATACAAACACTGAACCTTAGAAGAGACTGCTGCACATGTTGGATCACAACTCACAACAATGTACAAATACCCTGTAGCTGTGAAAACAGCCTGGGCAGGTGGGCAAGAACCCCAGGGGCTTGGGTCCCAGGCATGGTGCTCTCACTAGGTGACATGGGCAAGCTTCTTCCTCTGCTCTGTGCCTCCACTGTCTTCCCTGTACAGCCAGGGGTTCTAAGCGGTGCCTACATCCTCTCCTGCTCAACCTCACTGGATGCTATCCAAAGAAAAAGGCAGAGCAGTGACTGAAGTGCCTGCCTCAGTTAAACAGAAAGTGTCAGGAAACTGCGAGCGTTGCCTCTGGCCCCCACACCTTGATACCGAGGATAAAACCGAAGGGAATGAATGGCCGTGAACATGCATCAGCATCCTCGCTAGAGTGGGCACAGCGCTGCGCCAGGGCTCCATTGTCCCTGCATCCCATGGAGGAAGCAGATACTCTGAGGGAAAGTCAACAGCTGGAAGAATACGGACCTGGGTGTCTCTGACTGCACACCAGCCCTACCCCCTACTCTACCCCCAGGCAGACACTCCAGCAGCCAGCCCCCACAGGGAGGGGGCTAAGCCCTGACTAGGCACCCTGCACAGCTGTCCAGGCACCGAGCACGTAGCCTGGCAGGGCTCCACTCTCTGAGAGGGACAGCACTGCCCATCGGCAGGAATCACAGGAGTCACAGCTGCTGGCAGCCTCGTGCAGTCAGTTCTCCTAACAAGTGACACTAAGACAAGGTTCCAGCCCACTGTCACTTCATGCATAGGGGAAAAGCCCCTATGAAGCCAGATTCATCGCCCCTCTTGCCACCAGCATCCTCATATCTGCTCCCCCTTACCAGCCCAGCACTCCACAGTTATTCAGTGCCAGTCCTCTCGGGGCTCACAGGTGGCTAAGTGAGGATGGCTTATACAGGAATAAATCATGCTTCTGTAACCAGCAATATTTCTTTAACCGGAGGTTAATAAAAATCACTGGCGAAGGCTAACCAGTGGATCTAATTTATTTAGAGACTTTCATAAAGCAATAGATAAAGCCCTTTATAAAAGCTTATTAGAGAGCCCTGAGGAAACCCCAGAAAATAAACCAGTACTTACTGGATTCAGAGGCCCCAGTGCAAAGCGAAAGTCTAACAGAACCCTCCAAGGAAGGGGGAGAGTGCAGTAGGGTCAATCTGTCACCTCTATCACTCAATCCTCAGCCAGACGCCACTTAGAGGTCTACTTCTGAATGCCCAGACACTGCTCTGCCAAGCTTGTCCCAAGGCCCCAAGCCCCTGGCTTGGAGAACATATAATGGACACAATGCAATGAAATCCAAACTCTTCCCAGGGGTCAAAAAAGAGGCCAAACCACAACCCCTACAAGAGAGCACACTGCCACCCCCATGTACAAACCCCTCTCAAACGCAAACGTACAAACCCCTCTCGGTGTCCCTGGATCAAAGGAAGGAGCTGAGACCCCTCTAGGGAAAAAAGTCTTCAGGAGAGTCCGCTGGCTGGGGCTGGACCTACTTGCCTCCAGTGAGCAGTCCCCAAAGCCCAGGCTCCAGCTCTAGAATCTGTGTCTCCAGATCGCTGGGACTGGGAAGTCTCCAGCAGACATTCAGCTGCTGGAAGCCCTGTCCAGAACAGGTGCTCCCAGCAAGGACTGCTCTGCAGGACACAGCCTCTCCACTGAAGGCTACTTGGACCAGAGAGCTCATCTTCCACCGGCACGGAAGTATCACACAGTCCCACCCCTCGTGGACCAGCCTCTGGGGACACAGGGCCGCAGCTCGCCAGGAAGCCTAGGAACAACCATGCTTCCTCTCTTCTCAGAGGCACCATCACAGCAGACACTATGGACATTTGAATGCAGCAAGCAGAGACACACTCTAAAAACATTCACACTTACTTGAAACTGGTAGTGTAGACGAACTAAAAGAACTTTGGGAGGATGAATTCAGGAACTGCCCAATCTGTGCATTTTTTAGAAACTGGGCTACGGTTGGAGCACATCTGTGTAAGCTAAAGAAATGCCTTCCAGAGCACACATCCCCTCAAGAGGACTACAGCAGAAATGACTCCAGATCCAGCCTTATGCATCTGCCTGACACTGGACTCTGAGTTCTTAAGCAGTCATGTTACAATGCCCTGGTGAGATGAGAAGCAGGCACTGCTGACCTATGACCAAGAGGCTGACTTCAAACCAGACCAAAGAAGGGTGGAACCCATTTTGGCACCTACAGTCACCCCTCAAAACTTCCATAAGTGCCCAGAAGACAGGCAGGAGAGTGCTGCTCATCTGGAGCTGAAACCAGAGGCCCCACCCATACAAAGGACAGAATGCTGCCTTGGCCCATCTCAGTCACCTGGGAGGTTTAGCATCTCTGGGAGCTACCCTTGGTCACAGCTGCTACCTGACATCATTCTCAGCACCCCAGATGAAGGCACCCATTGTACAGATTGAGAAGGAGACACTTGAAAACCACAAACGGAGTGGGTCATTGGCAAGGGGTGGATGTTCTGCAGAACCCAGGGGTTTCCTCCAAGGCTTTTTCACTGCATCAAGCTCCCGGATGGCCAGCCTGTAGCCAGGCCTCTCCCACCACACGCCCCCAGGTTCTGCAGGCAAACAGCATTTTTATGCTCTCCCCTGTTGTCCAGACACAGCTCGAAGCTGGAAATGACCTATGGCAAAAGCAGGCAACCACCATTCTGGAAAAGGTTCCCAAAGACACCTCCTGCTCCAGCCCACAGCCACAGCACAAGGTGCAGCACTGACAGCCCTGCAAAGAGGCGGGAAACCCACAGAGAACAGGAACAGCACGGGCCCAGTTCCGAGAATGGGCCAGGACTCCTTTGGTCCGCAAGGATTTCCTCTCCATCTCCTTTTACAGGGTGCAATTGGGATCTTTATGGGCAAAGTAAACCCGAAGAATATTGACTCCAAACCATACTCCCTGCACTTGACTATTTTCCTTTTGATGATGGATGACATTTAATACCTTCCAGTCGGGGCTCACTCTGTCTGTAAATACAGATCCCTTTTATTGCTATTTAATAACTATTACAATGGCTAGGGTTGGTCCTCGTCTACTGGGCCTAATGTTCCACGAGAGTCTCAGGGGAAAAGTAGCCAAACTCCATAAAATAGCTGGCTTTCCAGATGAAAGCATGAACACACACACACACACACACTCACATGTGCATGTGCATGCTTATACGCACACGGACTCACATAGGCACACACGCCACACACACACGCTCACATTCACATGCACGTTCACATATGTACATATATTGTGCACGTGGGCTCATGACCACACGTGCATAAACATTCACATGTAACATTCTATGCTCTCACATGTGCACTCACAAAATGCACACACATTCATGTACACATGCGCACACACTCATGCACTTTCAGATGTCCCCCTCCTGAACCATGTGGCTGGTCACTTCCTACCTTTTAGCATACTCCTCATTCCTTCCCCAGCAACAGACACCTCTTCCATTAAATGGCATTATTAGAAAAATGCTAATAAAAGTAAATTAATTTGATGGACTTTAGCAGTCATTACTCTTTACTGAAGGCCTACTTGTTCTGGGTCCCATACCAGGTATATGACATAGACTTACTAGAAAATAACTCACGCTAATGATGAGTGCTACCTAAAGCCTAGCATGGAGTAAGCAATGAGCAACCAGTAAGTCAGCTCTGCTGTATCTTCTATTTGGAAATATGAACTTGTTCCAACACTACTGACAAATCGTGAGGGTTGGTGAGCAAAGGCAGAGTTGCACCTAAGTCAGGAACCATGACACTGGGTGAGCAGAGGCAACTGCACTCAGCCTGACAGAGCCAGCAGGACACACACATACACATCTCCAATATCTCTCAGCTCAGCACTATGCAGTGTGATGGAATTGTGTCCCCACACACCCAGGTCACGCCTTCCCTCTGGTTTCAGGGAACCCACCCTCCTCCACAATGACTCATAAGATGTACCCTTCCCAATGCCCCTCTCCACCACTTTCCTATGCCAGTCAGGTCTTGTCAAGGGAAAGTGCTGTATTTAATGTATTTGTGGACTTCTTAACCAGTGAATGCATGTAAACCTGTGCTACCATTTATATTAGCTTTCTATCTTATTTTTAACATGTCAAAGATGAAGTTTTGAGTGATTTGGCAAAGCAGGTTAACACATACTGCATTATGGCAGAATTGATTGTAAACGTTCGTTGAACTAACTACCACATCTATGTGAAGTTTATAATTTTAAAATATTTTCAAAATCCTCACTTCCTGATTCTATCTTTGATGGGTCTTGATATGGGGCAAGGCATATCTACTTTCTTTCCTGCAAGGAAGTGAAGCTTGGGAGAGGTAAGGAGTCTCAACTTGAGGCTCAGAATAGAAAATGACAGTTTCGATTCCAACTCAGGCTTTCTGAAAGGGTTCAGACTCCTCTTACCCAGATCAGAGACACTAGAGAGAGCTGCCTCAAGGAAACCTCCTACTCTCCTCAGCTCCCAGCCCAGAAGCTGCTTCTGTCCTTGCACAGTGAAGCCTGCACAATCCCTTTGGTGCCAACCCACCAGGGCCCACAAAAGGTCCAGAGTCTCTCATGGCCAGGGGGCCTCTAAGCGCTCAGGAAGTGAATGGGAAATCAGGTGTTCAGAGAGCGACCAGGGCCGCTCACATCAATGTCACCACCTCTTCAAGAACCTGCCAACCACTGCAGCTGCCAAATACCCTACCGTGCTACTACCGTTGATTTTATAGCTGTCAGTGAGCTGAGTAAGTCAGGAATGACCCCATGCAGGAAGTGAATCTCAGGAGCACTAAGGGGCAGGAGGCAGGGAACTCTCACTCCCTGCCTAGACACATTGCTATACACAAGAGAGAAAGGAGACTACAGAGCTGAGGGAGGCAAGTCCCAACTCTGCTGGGGTCCTGGTAAGTGGCTTGACCTCTCTGAGCATCGGCCTTGTCACTTGGAATAAGAGGCCACCCGAACAGCAACCACAATTGACCTCAGGCCACCCCATGGCTGCCAGCATCACACGAGGTATCCTCAAACAGCACCCAATCCCATTCCATAGCTTGCAGAGAAGTGACATGTCTTTTGACTCAGGTTTGAAGTCCTCCCACAGAATGAGGGTTGGGAGACTTCAAGAATTCATTCTTCGGACAGTAAAAACAAGGACAACTCAGTGGAGGCAGAGTCCATTGAGAGAGTCGCCAAGTACCGGCAAAAATGCTGATTTAGCCATCAACAGGCCTTCCAGGCCATGCCACGCCAGGCCAAGGGCAGGCACACCTGAGCCAGCAACAACCAGAGGAGGTTGGCGGCATCTTTAATATCTTTGAAATAATCACCAGGAGAGACTTGGAGACAATTCAGACAACAACAGCAAGATGCTGGGGCTATTTTTAGCAGTAACACTCAAGAGGCTGCCTGGCGGGGAACCATGTCTTTGAGCGTGACCATCAATTTTCACCTGCAGCCAACTTCCTTTCCTTTCAGGATGAAGGTTATTCAAAGATTTGGATTTCTTCGAAATAGAGTTTAAAAGAGAACAGGTCTCCACAAAGATGAGAGGGGATTTTAAGGTATAAACAAGGACACTCATCTGCTAATGGAACCCAGAGCATGCTGGGTCATTCTAGCTTCTTGTGGGCAACTCTCCCAGCACCTCTACAACTCCCAACCCCATGTGTCCATCTGCAGGCAGATGAAGACCACCTGTGCAAGGGTGGACATGCTTATGCAGCTGCTGGAGACCCCTTCCCATGCACCCTTGGCAAGGCCCCACTCCTCCCGATGTCTGTCTCTCCATCTGTAAAGGCAGAGGTCCTCTTTTTAATCAAGGGGCTCCAAGGGCCCCCCTCCTCCCAAAGCCATGCTCCTGCTCTTGCTGCTCAGGTACAGAAGCCCTGGAGCCAGGGGTTTACCTTGGCCCGATATAAGTGAGGAGGGACTTATATACCGTAAGATCAACATTTAAGGATGCACCAAACAGACAAAATTCTAATGCAGCATTTTAGAAACTCAAAATTAATGCCAAAATGAATGAAATGAATGAAAAAAATGAACACAATATTAAAACTGTAAATGAAGACAGGATGCACCGAGCACCTACAAAACTCAATGCACAGAGCTCCGGACCACGGGAGTCTGGTGGGATTTCTCAGAACTGGGAATAAGCTAACGGGCACTGTGACGTGGCTCGTTATAGTATTTGGGGTTTCACAAACATCACTGAAGATACCTTTCTAGAGGCTCCCGAAGGACCAGCTAGCATCCTCTGGGAATATTCTCCAGGGACTGACGTGTTACAAGCCAGCACAGAAGCATCTAAGAAAGCAAGCCATGGGAGGCCAACAGGTGGGTCTGACGCTGAGCACACCCACATGCACAGGCTAGAACAGGCGCCCCAGGCTGCAACCTCACTCCACACAGGGCGATCCCACTCAGTGATGGAAGAGCCAATACGGGTGAACAGGGATGGTCCAAGAGGATGCCCGCAGGCTCTGCCACTGCCCCCTATCCTGTGAGCAGCACTGAGGCCCAGCTGATCACCCGAACTCCTTCACCAACAGAGAGTTGGAGACCCAGGAAAGTGTGGAGAAAAAAAGTGCAAATTCTATTTTTACATATAATTTTTTTTCATCAAAAATAAATGTACTCATATTTGATTATGAAATATTTAATATTGACCATGAACTACTTGCATGCTTTTAAAATGGATATGCACACAGTGGTACGTATTGTAAATGTTTTACATACAAAGTACGCACAGTCCACAAAGTCTGGAGAAGACCACTAGGAATAGTGGGGAGAGCCCTGGGTGGCCCAGCACCTTCAGACTGTGGAGTAAGGAGCGGCTTGCAAAGTGTGCTCCATGGGCCACGGTTCCAGGCCCACCTGCTCACCTTCCCACCCCTCTGCCACCAGGAGCTGATTTCTCTTAACTTTCATTGCTGGGGAGAAAAGGCAATTAACACCATCTTCCCAGTTGCTAATTTTAAGTCACAGTGTCAAAAATTGACACATCTGTATCCACTATCTTGCCACGTATTTCTGATGTTCCCAAACACCCACTACGGCAGTCAGTAAGGCAGCAGCAGGGCTGCCATGGGCAGCGAACCCCTTCACAAGCACCAGCAAGGAAGGCAGTTCCTCCACCCTGGAAACTCCAGACAAGTTACCCTCACTGTCCGGGGTCTCCTCCCCTGTCAAGTGACGGAGTTCAAGATTGAACATTTTCTACTGTCTGCAAAGTGCTGGTGAACAGTATAGAAAAGGCTCGACCCAGTCAGATGAGTCAAGATGACCGGTGAGCCAGAAGCTGTGGAGGGCTGGAGAGGGAAAGAGCTGGGACAGCAGAGGCACGTGCCGAGGCCCAGAGGTAAGCTGACGCAAATAGCAGGCAACATGGGCTGGGGGGTAGGAGAGGCAGGATGGGGCCGTCTTCTTCAGCCCCACCCCCGTTCGCCTAGTAAGGCATTTTCAGTTGGACTACTAGAGAAGATGCTGCTGGTACACCCGGAGGACCAAGTGTAGGGCCACACAGTCCTGGGGGTAAGGAAATGTCTGCCGGCTCCAACAGCAGAATGAGCCAAGGAACTGGGGACGGGGTCCTCATGCCACAGGTATGAATCAGTGAGCGCCAATGACTGAGCCAGGCTTCACCCACTCTGGCCTTTTCAAATGATTTGGATTTCCTTCACCATCATCAAATGGGCACAGGGGCACCATTCCCCGCAAAGACAACAAGCTCAGTTCTCTAACAGTGCCTCAGGGGTGCGCCTCAAGCATATTATCTAGTGCCAAGACACATGCAGGGTGCCACCAGCCCAAGTTTATGGTCCTCCATCACTCTTCCCCCGCACAACCTGGGGCTCTGGAGCCCAGGAAGCCCTGACACAGAGGGACGGGGCTGCGGTCTCTTGTGAGATGGACAGAATTTAGAGCAGAATAAAGGTGGCTTATCTGAGTCCAGAAAACTGCTGTTTTGAACACCACCCAAACTGTGGACTTGGAGAGGGAGATGTGGGGGGACACAGGGAAGCCCTTCAGGTGCCAGCCACCTGCAGAGCAGGGCCGAGAGGCAGAGGACAGCTCAGTGCAGTGAGGGGAGTGACACACAAGCCAGCACAGATGCCTCTCCTCCCTGTCTCTTTGATCTGTCCCTCCCATCCTCAGCAGGGCAGAGGTGCCCACGGCACCTCCCTTCTTCATGCCCACAAGCCCTATCTTAATAAACATCTAAAAACTGAAAGGGATAAAAGGCATTTTGTTTTGATTTCATTATATTTCCTAAAATTGCTTTTCACTCTGGAATTTTTTCTGCCATGACCCAATTCCAGCTGCCCCCTCCATGGGATAATGCAATAATACTGGTGACAAGATTGGCTTTTTAATAACTTTGCAAATGGCATTTTCACATAACAAAACAGGTGGGCTTTTTTACTTAAATGGATATAATAGAAATGTCAGCCTAGAAAGGACAATATATTAACACCTGAAAATTAAATTTTAAAGCCGAGAGGATCCTGCTTATCTGTGGAAGGAGGAGGGCCATTGCACTAAGCAGAGCGTATGTTAATTAGAAAACACAAGCCGATGACGTCTCACTAGCCTCACTACCACCATCATGCCTCCCCCTCCCAACTCTTCTCCAGTATCAAGCAAAAGTGGAGACACTTTAATAAGGACAAGGGACTGTGGTGACAGTACACTGGTGAATTGGTGGTGGGAAACCTACGGGGAATATACAGTAATGTAAAAGACACAAATAAAAATAACAATTAAAAAAGAAAAAAGAAAAAAGCAGGGTCTGAAGATGAACTGAGTTCAGAGAAAGCAAATACCATTGCTCTGCCCTCCCCATGGCAGGAGAGAGTGACCACCACGTGGCCAGGAGGGCAGGCCGTCCTGAGAGATGTCCAGGGGCTACTTGAGGGGCTTGTAAGTCCGATCAGGATTGAATCCTGCAGGATCCACACCCTGAAAGATCTCCAAAGGCTCCTCCAGGGTCGTGAGTCACATCCAGAGGGGGTTCTGGATTAATCACTCTTGCAGGTGACTTCACCTCTCTAGTCCACACTTTTCTTGTTTCCAATATAGAGAAGGAAGAGAGAGGAAGCACATCTCTGACCACACAGTGCATCTCAAACACTGGCTCTGACCTTATTTCCATGCCTGCCTCACTGCTGATTGGCCTGTGGGCCCTCTGCAAAGCATGACCCAAGATGCTAACTCACAACAAAACCCCGAGCTCCAGGGGACCTGGAGGGAGGTTATCTGAAGCCCTCTCTGAGCCAGTTTCTCCCCAGGCTGCAGGGAAAGACAGCAGGGCATCAGGACAGAGGGAAGAAGAGCAGTGGAAGCCAAGCCCCCCCAAGGAGAATGGGTCTCAGGAGTCAGCAGAACAGCACGTGCCTGGTCACCCTCGGCCCTGTGATGAGACGAGGTGGAGGAAGCTCAGTCCGTCTCAAGAAACAGGGATCGAGGGCAATGACCGAGTTCATCTCAGCACAGCTTGCATGGTCCCTTGGGTCTCCGAGGGTCATGTGACAGTATTGTGCACCAGCATCAGAAACGGTGCCGAGACTTCAAGAGCTGCTTCAACCAACAGGGACAGCTAGAGTTCCCAAAGGCAGGAAGACTGAGAAACAACCCCTATTCTAAGGACCAAATACCTACACAAACCAGGTCCATCCAGCCCACAATGATCCTAAACTAGAAAGTTTTCAAACTTAAACATGTGATCACAGGGAAAAACAGAAACAGAAATTGCTATGCAAAAAAACCCCCACCTATGGGGATAGTTTCAGGTTGGGAGCAGGAGGACTCGTTGCTCAAGAATAAAAGACAAAAATCTGTCCTGCTCCATCTTCAGTAGCTGTTCGGCCCAAGTCAATTCCAAGCCACCTCAGGCTGCTGAGCAGGAAGCAGGGCCACAGAGAGCCCAACCTCCATGGCTCTGGATGCCAAAGGGCACAGTTACAGAAGACAGAGTGGGAATGAGTATTAAAAAATTCTTTCCATGCTACCTAAGACCAAGACTTTTCAGCACTGAAAAAGAAGGCACACCAGAGAAATCCTTTTAATAAGATTAGAAAGCTTCTAGACTCTAAAGGATGTGAGAAGCGGATGAAGATGGGTGATCAAAGGCAGCTGGTGGCCTTTGTGTTCTTTTGCAAGAGAAACAGACATAATCTGCTTTTCTCCAAGGCAAAGGGGCTTAAGGGCCTGGTTTGGGCACATGCCAGTGGCTCAGGCCCTAAGGAGGGAAGAGAACATACCTGGTCCAGGTGCACAGGGGCGGGCACAGGCAGGGGGAGGCATGGGCAGGCTGGGGGGAGAAAGATCTCTCCTCAAGAGGACCAGGGCTGGGCGGGATGCACGAAAGCGAGGCAGCAGGTGAGGGAGAGTGGGAGCAACAGAAGAGCTGCCGCTGAGAGGGCAGGGAGCACGAGGCACGGCGAGCCAGGCGACACCACTAAGTTGGGGAACCGCTTATTCAGAACCTGCTCACACCACAGAGCCCCTCCAAGCACTGGCCCCTCCAGACATGGAGCCCCATCCTGAACAGGAGTGAGCTCCCCTCAGGGCCCTACCCCTGATTTCAGCGCCTCTTCATTTAACAGTCAGCAGGAAAAGTAGACAGGTCCCCCTGATGCCACATCCAGGCTCCGAGAAAGTGTCTGAACCTCCCAATTATGCCCAGAAGTGAAATGAAAACAAAAAGCAGAGACCTTTAAGATACTGATAGTGGCTCTATGAGGAAGGCGCAGGGGTGCAGGTGGTACTAGCAGGAGACCTGAAAGAACAGAACCCACTTATCCAGGCGCCAACTTCAATATCACTCTTACCTGTTGTTTGTGTCTCAGAGTCCTCATCAGTAAAACAGAAATACCTCCCTTTCATGAAAAGAAAACATCGTGTGTGAAAAGCTTCACAAAGTAGACAGCAACAGGGACATGCTGGGGTTAAAAGCATTCAAAGATAAACATTCTCACCACACCCTAAGACACTTGAGTTGAAATTTTATGTCGTCACAAAACCCTGCACACAGATTTTTATTTACAGCAGCTGTATTCATAATGGCCACAACTTGGAAGCAACCAAGATGTCCTTCAAGTAGATGAATGGAAGAATAAACCGGTCCATCCAGACAATGGAGTATTATTCTGCACAAACAGAAATGAGCCATCAAGCCTCAAGAAAGCAGGGAAGAACCTTAAATGCATATTACTAAGTGAAAGAAGCCCATCTAAAAAGTCTATACACTATGATTCATTCAATCATATGAATTTATGCAATCATATGAATTCTGGAGAAGGCAAAACTATGGAGACAATAAAGGAATCTGTTGCCAAGGGTTGAGGGGAAAGGAGGAGTGAGGAAGAGGAAACCAGAGGACTTCAGGGCAGTGAAAATATTCCATGTGACACTATAATACTGGACACATGACATTATTTGAGCAAACTCTAGAATGTAGAATACAAGCACACAGAGAGTGACCCCTAATGTAAACTATGGGCATTAAGATAATAGAATATTGGTTTATCGATTGCAAGAAATATAACACACTAGTGTAGGATGTTAACAACAGGGAAGCTGGGAGGGCAGGAGAAGAAGGATATGGTAACTCTGAACTTGCTGTTTTTTCCATAAAACTAAAACTGCTCTAAAAACTAAAGTATTAATTTAAAAATATTTAACATTAACATTCTATTAACATTTCTTAACGTCACATACTACATGATTCCATTTATATAATCTTGTTGAAATGCCAAAATTGCCAGAAACAGAAAACAGATTTGGGGGTAAGGGGTGGGTGTGGCTCCAGGGATAGCAAAGGATTCCAGAGAACAGAGGATCCATTCTCCTGGCATCATGGATAGGCAACAAAGTCCCACACTCTGGGTGCCGATGGCTCTGGGAGGAGTGGGCTCAGCACTGCAGCGAAGGGTTGTGCTGGGCCCTTGACCTCCCTGCTTTGAGACGCTGACCCAAGATGTGGGCAACAAGTCAACAGAACAACACAGAGAGCACAGTGGCTGGAGAGCCCCACCTTCACAGCTTCTATATAATTACAGTTTTTAAAGGCTGCCAAGAGAATGCAAGGAATATAAAGCACTGTATTTATTCAAAGTAAATACAAATACCAACATCCAACCAGAGGCTCTCTGCCAAAAAAGGAGGTGGAGACTCAGAGCAACACCAGAGGAATAAAAAGCACCCCCGGGGAAGAAAGGAGGTGCTAGCAGAGTTGCTGAGTTCACATCTGCCTCCCCCAGTCCAGGGCTCTAGAAGGTACAAGAAAATGCTAATGAGGAACTGGGAGAGCCAGACTTGGCTGGAGGGAGGACTGTGGATTGTGACAAACCAGGTGGAGAGCACCTCATTCCAGGGCAACCCCCACTGGCTGAGGCAGGAGGAACACTCCAGTCTTCTGAGAGTTCCCCGGCACTGCCTGCCTCCATCTCCCAAAAGCTCGCCTTCTACCATGTGCATGATGGTTTCTTAAGTAGCAGCAGCCACTTCTGCTCATGGTCTCTCTGCACTTGAGCGCTCCTCCAGGATCTATATTTATCTATACTGGGTCTTGCAGAGAAAGCTGCCATCTCCCACACCGCTGCTTCATCTCCAAGAGTGTCTTGTCCACACTCGCCTGTTGTCGACCAAGTGAAGCAGCAGTGTCCATCTCTAAGCACTGCTGAGCAGGGAGCTGCATACTGGGGAGAACTCATGCTTGTATGGGGGTGTCTGATTCACAAAGGGTCTCACGGGTGTGAGTGCATGGGATCCCCCGGCAGGCAAGAAAGACAAAGATGGGGACAGTGGATGGTCCTGTTTCCAGAGAAGGGATTGTAGATAAGTGCTGTGTAACAGAGGTAGTTTCTGTAGTTCCAACACCCCAGAACTCGGAATCTGGATCTCCTTCCAAACCTCTGGAGTATGCCACCTCTCGTGTCCCCACGCAGGGTAGCCAACAAGGTAACATCACCACTGGTGAAGCACATGTTCCAACTTCGAGTTGAGAAAGACACCCGTGCCCTCCTCCCAAGACCACGCCAGTCTGGGGTTTGGGGCAGTGGGGAGCAGCAAGGAGGAAAGGCATACGAGAGGGTTTTCTTTCATTTTAAAAAAAAGTCTTGCTAAAAAAGTTAGTTTTAACAGCTTAAGATCTATAAATAACAAAATTCTGTAACCATATTGTAGAATATTAGGGGCATACTGGAAATAGCTCTCATTTCAAATAGGAAAATGGTTTGTGTTCACCCAGTTCTGGAAGCCAATTTTCAATTGCTTAAAATAGTCATGGTATTTTACCAAGGTAATTATACTCATAGCTATCAGTAACAATTAAACCCTTAGACTGGAGCACTTAATAAGGTCTCAAAATAAAATTGCACCTTCCAAGCACTGTACATGGAAATGTCAAGCACACATATAGGACCCTCTGAGGGGACACAAGGGCCAAGAACCTAGCTCAATCAGCGGGTCTGCCAGGGTCTGGCCCAGAGCCACAGGGAGGGGGCAGCTCTCACACGCCACACTCCATCCCAAGAAGACAGACTAGGGATTCCAGAGAGGTGGGGCTTTTCTTCATAGCAACTACAGGAAAGATCAGTCACCAAACAACCCTGAGGTCCAACAACTGCCAGCTGGGGGTGTCTCAGAAACGAACACCCCTCAGCCACAGGCCAGCGGACACTCAGAGGACTCACCACAAAGCGGCAGGCTCACACCCTCGACAGACCACGCTGATGAACAGATCCATCATGCCAGTTGGCAAGATGGATTCCCACACGCCAGCCCCGGCTGCGTGGGCGGCCAGTATTGACCCATCGCAAACATGCCTCGGAGCGACAGTAAGTATAAATAATCAGTCAGTGCCAGGCAATCAATCCCCACTCTCTCCCTAACTCAGAGCATTCATGAGCACAGCGGGTCAGAGCCAGGACTTCAATGAACCAGAAAGCACCACCAGCTTCTAACCTGTTGAGCAGCGGGCAGAAAAGAGCAGAAACATTCTGCCTTGGCCATCAGGCAGTGGACATCAAGACCCAGGAAACAGAGTTTCCAGGAAGGAAGCCAGGCCAGAGCATTGCTAAGACTTGGGGACACGACCTGGGCAAGGAGGGGACAGACCCCGCAGGTGACAGAGATCACCAGCTGGCTCTGGCCAGGAGTCATCTCCCAAATTTGACAGGATTTCGACCAAATGTGGGTATCTGAATGGCCACGAGAACTGATGTGACAGTCACAAAAGAGTAAGGGCGATGACCCAAATCCAGCCCACAATGCCCTTCACCTGGTGCTCACTGGGCAAATCACCCACTAAATCTGGGGGGCGGGGGGATGGTCCTGTGCAAGGACAACACACAAAGTGGTGACGCACCTTACGTTTTCTGATACCTGCTGACAGTCAAAGCATCTTTGGCCATCTCTTCCCAAAGATGCTTAGTCATTGTAAATATAAGGATAAATTTGAACTCCACATGTTACAGCAATTGTTCTTTGGGGTCCAGTGCTTAAATAAACTGAATTATTGCTACCACCAAAACAGAAAAATTAGAATACATTGTTTGACCCCTGTGGTAATTTGTAAATGGGGACATGTCATATAAATATACAAATTGCTGACTTCTCATAAAAACTGAGAAGGTCCTTCTGAGACCAGAGTGGCAGAGGCAGAGATGTCTGTCCCGCACTGGTGGGCACGGGCCCTCCCATTCTCCTGGCCATGTTGCAGCAGAAACTCCCCCCATTCATGCTGCCAGCCTGGCCTCGCAGACAGCTGAGTTTTCCAATCTTCCCCATCTACATACTGTCCCCCCTTGACATAGGGGTGGTAAGGTGGTAATGGCACTCAGCTGCCTGACAAAGCAAAGAGATTTTTGCAGATGAAATTAAGGTTCTAGACCATAAAACAAGAAGGTTATCCTGGATTGTCTGGGTAGGCCAATCTAATCACTGGAGATTTTAAAAGCAGAGAACTTTCTCCAGTGCAATGAGACAGAGAGGAAAGAAATAAAAAAAAAAAGTGGGAGAGATTTGAAGTACGGAGGTCTTGACCTGCTGTTGTTGGAGGGGGCTGCGTGAAAAGCTGAGGAAGAGTGTGAGCAGATCCCAGGAGCAAGAAGAGCCAGCAAAGAGATCCAACATAGGTCTTACTACCCCAGAAACTGAATTCTGCAACATACAAATGAGCTTGGAAGCAAACTCTCCCTTGATAGCTCAGGATAATCATCCCATATGGTCTGAGCTGGCTCGCCGAACCAAAAACCAGCCTGGTCCACTCGATGTCTGACCCACAGAGGTGGAAGATAACACACTTGCTTTGTCCCCTGCTGTCACACCTATGTTACTGTGACAGCAACCACAGAACCCAGGTTACGCAGGGCCTTGGGACACGTCATGCCCCTGTGGCTTCCAGCCCTGCCCCCGGGCAGACTTCCGTGAGGATGCCCCATCCAACCATCACAGCTCAGCCCAGCACGGAGGAACACGGCCCTGCAGACAAAGGCCAAGTCCGCAGACCTCCCAAGAATCTCCCCCCAACTCCAGGGGACCACTGCCAGGCTGCCAGTAACCCAGCTCAAAAAGTAACCACCTGATTGCCAGCAAGCACTCCTGGGCATTTATCCAGAGAAACAAACTCACGTCCAGAGCGCACCTGTGCACCGGAGCTCAGATCAGCTTTGTTTGTGACAGTCTAACCCAGAAACAATGAAAATATCCAACAACAGTTGTAGGATTACACCAGTCACGCCCTGTCTGCACACAGAACGCACAGCAGCAAGAGGACTGGACTGCTGGCACGCAGTCTCTGGGGGGACAGGGCGTCTGGGGGTGGAAAAGGCTAGTCAGAAAACGCCACTTGGGAGCATGATTCATTTATTTAATACTCTTGAAAACGACAAAAATTTAGAAGAGAAAACAGATTAGTGGTTGCCATGCTAGGGCTGCTGGGGGGTAAGGGGAGGGTCTGATAAGAAAGGGGAAACAGGGAGATCACTGTGCATTTGATGACGGCAGCACTTCCAAAACCTAAAAGTGCGGAAACATCCACACAAGAGAGGACACAACAGAACCAACACCAGGTTATCATACTTTAATTACGTAAAGTGTGACCATTAGGGAAGACTGGGTGAAGGCTCCGGGGACCCTCTGTACTATCTTTACAACTTGCTGTGATCAACGTTTCAAAATAAAAGTTTTAAAAAAACATCCCCTAGGTTAACAATTCTGATCCTGTAATGCACTGATATGAATTGGCTAGTGGAAGGAGGCTTCTCAGTGTTAGAGTGGAAGAGCAGATAAGCAAGGACAGGAGGCTGGAATGACCCTTGAGGAGAGGGATTAGCGTTCAGATTGTATGATCTCATATTTAGTATAATAGAGACCTGTAGGCTACATCTCTAAGTATTTATAGATAGGTGTATAAATGAGTTAGTCCACACATCCATTTTCATCTGCAAGTATTTATAGGTAAGAGTGCAGATGAGTTAATACACACACATACATTTTCCGCTATAGAAGTATTTTTAGATAAGAGCAGACATAAGTTAGTATATGCACATCCATTTTCTGGCTCTGACAACTGAGAGAGTCAAGGAGCAACAAGACCCCAATAGCAATGGATACAGCTGACACCCAGATCTTGGTTTCCTGCACCGTTCAAGACCAGGGATCCCGGAGCAATGACAGACTTCAGGAGGGGGACAGGGAATATATAGAATAAGCCTAGACAGTTTTGCAGCACCAGACAGCAAGAAGCAAGGAGTCCTCAAACACTCAACAACCAACTGTTAGGGGCCTGTCAGAGGGACACAGCCGCCAACAACCAAAAGACCTCCCAGTGGCTCAAGCTACAAAATAAAGTAGTATTGGATTAAAACCAGTCAAAAATAAAGATCCATGATTTCATCTGATGTCAACTAATGACTGGATAAATAGATAAATGAAGAGTCAAATCTGAGAAAAATCCCAAAGAGTTACTAGTCTGGGGAGCTTTACACCCACTCCATAGGTGTGGGCCTCAACACAGTGACTTCATCCCAGGGGAACAGTGGATGGGGAGGGACTGTATCTTCTGGTGGAGATACCCAACAAACTCCTCAGTCACGTGACCACGTCACCCTGACAGCAGGGACACACCACATGACAGGATGTGGTGAGAAGGACTCTTGACATCCAGGGTCTTCCTCCCCAAAACCCGTGATCCAGGCGATTCTGAGAAAAGGTGCTGACACATGCGAGTGGAGGGACTTCTACAAAACACCTGGGCAGCACTGCTCACCCCTGTGGGGTCATCCAAAGTGAGGAAAGTCTGAGTAACTGTCAGAGTCCAAGAAGACAAAAAGTCATGCGGGGCCCAGAACAGAAAAGGGCACAGGGGAAAAAGTAAAGGAATGTGAAGACACTGTGGGTTTTAGTTAATGACAGTCTATCAGTTTGGGTTCATTAACTGTCACCAAAGTAATACAGTAACGTAGTGTTAACAGTGGGTATGTGGGAACACTGCACTGTCTCCACAACTCTTCTGCAAACCTAAAACTATTCTGAAAGCTAAATGAGAAGTTAATCATCATGTGAAGCCCAGCAAGGCCCTGTCTGCGAGCTCCACCATGAACAGCAGTCACCCTGAGCCAATGGGTGCCGTCACCAGCCAGTCATCAACCTCAGGCGGAACCAAGGAGCTGAGAGCACTGGGCCTCCTGGGATGCAGCAGCCAGAGCTCAGTGAGCGCACCGAGGCGGACCACTCAGCCCACTCCCCAGCAGCCAGCAACTCTCAACGCAGCATGAGTCCCCCTCAGTCACAACCCCAGAGCCTCAGTGCTCTGGGAGCCTGAAGGGGATATGCCAGGTGGAGATCAGTGAAGATAACAGAAATGAGGGGATGCCTTCCAGACAGATGAGGAGAGACAGGAGGACAGAGCACACACAAGTCCACACAGAACACACAGAGTGCTGGCTGCATCCCAGGCAGCTTTCTAATAACTAACACACATCTGTGGCTGAGGTACCAGCAGAGAGGCAGCTGGCCAGGCCTAGGTTGTGCCATGGAGCTGCAGTTCTGTGCCACAGGTGAGACCATTAGTGGCACATCATTCACCACTGAGACCTGGGAGGAAGACTAATAGATCCCACCAGCCTCTAAGCTGTCTACCATTGTGACTTGTCACTTGCTAGTCGGCCTCACAGACTCTCCACAGACTTTCCCAAAGCCATGAGGTCACTGGTCCTCACTGCAAAGGCACACTTGCAGCATCTGTGCTGTCCTCATGGGCCAGAGGGCATGACCAGTCTGGGCCATGGAAGCTGTGAGCCCTGGCGTGGAGCTCCCCAGAGTCTCCCAAGAGAGGGGGACCAAACCATGTCTTCCCTGGTTTGCATTTTTTCTTTGTCAATTTATCTTATAACTTTTTCATCACCTCCACCCATTTCTCCCTGCCCCTGGCAACCACCAATCTGTTCTCTGTATCAATGTATCAGCTTTCTTAGATTCCACATAAGGAGACAGTATATATATATATATTTGTCTTTCTCCATCTGACTTATCTTAGCAATAATGCCCCTAAGGTCCATCCACGCTGCGGCAAAATTCAATGGCTGAATAACATTCCACTGTCCACATTTTCTTAATCTATTCATATGTTAATCAACACTTAGGTGGTTTCCATGTCCTGGCTATTGTAAGTAATGCTGCCATTACTAGGGGGTGCAGTTCATTTGTGATTTCATTTCCTTCAGTTACGTACCCACAAATGCACTGCTGGATCATATGGCAGTTCTATTTTAAGTTTTTAGGACCTCTATCCTGTTTTCCTCTTCTGGGCTTTCACAATGCCTCCTTAGCAGTGTCCAAGTGAAAATCCATAAGGCTGATGACTAAGCCACTTCAGTATGAAATACCGCTGGGACACTCAGAACAGACTCTGGGTCATCCAGCTTGAGCTGTTTTTTCTGTAGGGGGGAAATCTGCAGAGAATGATGGACTTGTCTGAGATCACAAAGAAAGGGTTTCCCACTCATCATCCCAGGAAAGCTTGTGCTTTCCACAGTAGAGGCACCACAGTACCGCCTCTGCTGCTTGCCTTTGGCAACTCCAGCTGTTCTGCCACCCAAGCCCCGCAGCTTTGCCACATCTTTTCCCCTGGCCCTGAGCAACTCCGTCCATCTGTCCATCCACTGTGGAAGGCTCACCAGCCCGGCCCCTCAGGGGCAGACACTCACGTAAGTATGTGTCTGGCCTGGCGCTGGGAAGCACCGTTAGTACCTTCCGGCCTGGCCCCTAGTCACAGCTCTGTAATGACAAGGTCAACTTCTCCCCATACCCTTCATAAACAGAGAGCCCTCAGGCCTCAGTTTAACCATCAGCTCCTCTAACAATTCCTTTCCTGTCATGATGCTTTGCATTTTTCAGGGCTGGCAAAGATGTGTCTGTTGGTTGTTGCTGCCTGTCTATCCCACCAGACTGTGAATCCCATGAAGGCCATGTCTACGAGAGCATCCCGAAGCTGACGCACGGAAGCTGCAGCGTGATCAGTGCTTGGGGAAGACGGGAAGAGGAAGCAAGGCTGGGAGAAGTCAGTTCGATGTAAGCAACCATAATCTACCACACAACAGTACTGAGCCAGAATGCAGCTGAGAACACGTAGCAGCCACCTGAGGACATTTTAGCAACGTCTCCCCTGTGGGGGTCACCTGCAGAGCCAGGCCTCCACCCTGGACCTGTGCAGAGAGGTTGGCCAAGACCCACCCGGGAAGCACTGAGATCTGTGGCCTTGACTGATGCCAAGACACATGTGAGGTCTTCCTCACAGAGATGACATGGCATGACCAAGGAACAGGCTAGAAAAGCCAGAACAAAGCAGGTGTTCAGCAGTTGAGATACAACCTGTTTCCTTACAGCTTCATAACTAGGAGGTCTCAATGGCAGGTAGCCTAGGTTTTCATCAAACATGGTCATGAACAGGCAAACATTTGTTACACACAACTCTGATATTTCCCAGGTGGACTGTCATTCTGAGAGGTCCACGTAACACTAGCTACAGGGCAGCCAGGAGGAGTCCTTGCTAAAAGCTAGACAACCCCCGCCCTTGCCTAGAGAGCATTTGGGGACAGATTCAGGCTTTTTCCTCGCTCATCTTGTGAAATTTCAGCATCCAAGGCAACATTTTAAATAACACTCTCACACAAAAACCTCAATTCACGCTCTAGCGAACTCTGCTTCGAGGACCAGACATCAGAAGCTCTTCAAGCACAGAGCAATTAGAGAGAATCGAGTCTCCACGGAGGAGGCTGGGAACAGGAACAGATTCCGCCCGACGCATCTGGACACAGATGACAGCTTTCACCAGGCCCTGGGTCACAGACCCACTGCAATTTACCCAGCATTTCGGGAACTAACAGAGGGAAAGGCACAGGGAAGTATATGAAGCCCCCAGGCTCTGCCCTCACCAGGAGGGGACACTGAGACACTGGAGAAGTCTCCAGAAAAAAGGGCTCACACCAGTTCCCTCTGAATCCCAACAGCCAATACTGGGGCTTAGAGAACTCTTCTTTGCATTTCATTAATCCTCCTGACAACCCTGGATAATAACACACAGCACGACTACACTGCCACAACTCTCCTCTGGGGAGAAGAGCACGCACACTGACCCGAGTCGTGACACACAGGAGGTCCCACCAAGGAACACCACGCAGAGTGAGGGCATAAAATACCACGGCGAAAGTGCACAAGGTCTGATAGGTCCGGACAAAAACCCAGATGTCTGGAGAGATTCAGCGTAGCCATGGCAGGGAACGAGCTAGGAGCTTCTGACCTGGGAAGCAAGCCCCCACACGGAGGGTCAACCCCATACCTTCGTCAGGAGCAGGACCCGCTTCTGCAGCCTCCGCGCCAGGGCCTCCTGGGTCTCCCGCTTCTTCCTCTCCTCCAGCAGCTGAGTGCTGACCTCGCGGACCTCGTCCTGGAGCTGCTGCCGGACCTTTTCCAGCTCCCGGGCACTGCGGAGAAAGGGCAAAAGGGCAGAGTGATGAGCCAGGGCCACAGGACAGCCCAAGATGAGGATGGTTCGTTACTTATCCCAAAATAGAGCTGCACGTGCAACCAGCTCACTGTCATTTCCTCACTTTTGAATAGCTACTTAGAGCCTTTCAGGAGTTTCTGGATTTCAAATAGACACCCAGGGTGATCCCAGAACGTGGCAGGCAGCGGGGGAGGGGAAGCACCAACTCCACACACAATGGGAAAAATTGTCAGCAAGGCAGCTCTTCGGGGAGATGGCTCTTCTGAATGAGCTAAATTACCAGAGCCAGCACTTCCATCCGAATCAGTCGGCCACAGATGTGCAGGTTGGTGGGGGGCAGTCCACATCAGCACAGTGGGGAGCCGTTCCACACATTCTCCCTGGGCCACACCAGCACAGTGGGGGGAGCAGTCCCCCCCCACGGGCCCAGGTCCACACCAGCACGGTGGCCAGGCTCCTCTAGAGGCCGGGTCAAGGAAGCTGTGGGGCCAGCTGGCATTTCCTCTATAAGCACCTCCTTCCTCCATGCTCTTCAACTTCTACCTCAATTCTCACATTTGCCCCAACTGACTACATCACAACAGCCTCTCTCTGGGGCCAGCCTCCTTCACTACCAAGTCCTCTCCTCTGACCATGGGTAAGGACAGGGCACTCTGATACAAGGGTCTCTCCAGCTCCCAAACCCTGAGGCTACACCCATACTCCTTGGCATGGCAGTGACAACTTCAGTGTGACCCTGGCCACTCCTGGTCTGAAACCCCATCACCCCCAGCACCTACTCTTGGCCATCTGCGCCTGTTTGTCCGCACGTTCCTCAGAACCAGCCCAGGAACCGTGTCAAAGGCAGCCAGGGCCCAAATGACGGCAAGAGTTGGGGACTTACATGATTCCATGTGCCCCACAAGGTTGGCAATCCACATGCTGACACCCCCATGTGCCTATGTGGGGGACAATGACCAAAAGAGCGCCCAGAGGGATCTCCCAAGAGAGGGAAGGGGTTGGCTGGTGAAGTCAGCCTACAGAGAGGGTACGGGGCAGGGCACACACGCCAGGTGGGCAGAAAATACTGCATTCATGCTATTACTTCAAGTACCTCTTCCCAGAGGAAAACCTTAAAATCTCAAAACAAAAAAAATCATTAGGATTATGTTATAAGGTGACATTTACAACATTTACCTGAGGTGATGATCAATGAGGACAATGAGACCACTTGGAAAATACAGAAATTTGAGGCTAAGAGCTACAATGACACCTGCAGTCTTCTATCACTCTTGGCATCCTATTCTTTTTTGTTTCGATAACATGATTTCAAAAAAAAAACAGGCTCATAGGGGTGTAGACAATGCTTTCTTTGGAGGTGGTCTCCACTTTGGTGGTGCTAATTTTTTCTGTTTCACACCTGAGGGATTACAGGGGTTCTCTAAAATTATAATTGAATGTAATTCTTTAAACATCTAAGTAGAACTTGAAAGTTAAGTGCGAACTGCACATTTACAGAACTTCAGAAGGAACACAGGGGAAACCCCTGGTCTGGGCCCACCTGACAGGGACTCCGAGCACAGGTCTCAGAGTCCCAGAAGCACGTTCTAGTGCCCAGGGCCCTGGCATTTCACTTCAACGTAGCCACCTCCGAAAGTGTGTACGAACATCTAATTCAAATGCAAAACTGGCCCACTGCACCTGCCACCTCTAGGTGCTTCATAACCAAAGCCATAAAATAAAAAACAAGCACAAATATTCATTTGAAACAGATGTATTAAGAGGCTATTTTGAGTTCTAGTTCAATTTAAAACTATTCATAGGCCAATTTAATAATCAAGGACTGTGAAATCGACTCTGGAATCATTGAATTCAGGTGGGGAAGTTCACAAGTGCCCTAAATCACTCTGAATCGGGTAATTTAATTAGAAGAACAGCGCGCTGCCCTTGCTTGCTCACACACGCAAAGGTAAGCAAGCGGCCGATGCCAGCCTTTGGGCGGCAGAGGCACAGCACGGACGCCGGCCGGGCTCAGGGGTAAGGCGCTGCTCTGACCAGCTGTCCTAAGCACAGTGGTTGGGGACAGTCTTGCAGGAGACTGACAAACCCAATCCCTGCAGTTTGGGGAGCACGATGTCCTTGTATTCATGTGAGAGTCACACTGGAGACCTCTTCCACCAAGAGGAGGTGCAAAGAAACACAGCCACAGGTAACTGCTACTCACCAGCAGAGAGCCCAAGAGTCTACTTCTAGGTGTGGGACCTGGGCGCAGGGCAGTGAAGCTGGGAGCAAGCAGGGCAACTGCATACTAGTTGGTAAGCCCCAACTCACGGTGCAGGCCCGTCAGATGCAGAGGAGCCTCAACTCCTTGGAGAAGTGGGGGAGAGGCACTGTGCACCCAGCCCACTTGTAAGACATCAGGCCAAAGGCCTATCAGCTGCAGCAAGAACACAGTCATGTGTCCCGCAGAACCCACAGAAAGGGGACAGAGCCTTTCAGGATTGTGTGTCAGGGCCAGGTTGACAAAACTCCTTTGTCAGGTTAAAAAGAAAACCTCTTTCCCAGGGGTAATATGTTTTTCATGACGTGAGGATGAAAACAGAAAAGGCCCATGGACACAGGATCCTGAAGGAGACCCAGCACCTACAGGACCAGTCCTGGGTAGGGAGCAAGTGCACACAAGCCGGGCATCTCTTCATGGCACACCATGGGCTCCTTCCTTAGGTTACTGGCCCAGCTCAGCCCTGAGCTCCCTGGGCCTCCACGCGGCTTGACATTTCATTGGAACTCAGTTGTTTTAAACACCCAGCTCCAGCGTATCACAGATGATGCTCTGCGCTCTCAACCAAACTCTGTCAGGGCTGTCGGCAGCCCAGGTCCGACTCACTCACTCACTCCGTGTTTACTAAGTCCGGCTAAAAACTTCCCTGGACCCTGAATAAACCACAGGAAGCCTGGCCTCACAGGGCTCTCACTCTACTGGGGTACATATCACAGGCAAAGGAATCATAGGTACTTTGTGAACAGAGAGAACAGAATATGAAGAAACATTAACTCAGTATCTGACATGAGGAGGTAATGGCTGCAGAAAGCAGTTATGATTTCTTGGGCTGTGCGAACCAAGAAACCATGAGAAGCAGAACTTAGACCTTTAAGGAGAGACCCCGCTGGTGTCTGACCCAGATCTCCAAAGACAGAAGTGGCCCTGAGTTCTGGGAGCACCGCAAACTGGTACAGCTGTCGCTGAGCTGCTCCAGTGCCAGGGAAAGGCAGGCATCCCCTTCTTCCTCACCAGCCTCACCCCGCCCCAAACCCAGCTGGAAGGGCCCCTTCTTCCTCAGCAGTCTCACAACCCACCACCTTCCTAATCGCACTGACCACAAAGGTGCCAGCTGAGCATGGGAAAGGGAGACTGGAACAGCACAGGCCAGATCAGTAACTGGCAAGTGGGAAAAGATGGGCAACAAGCAGGTAAAAAGATCCATGCTTTCTCACCTCCTGAGAAGAGGCACCAGCAAGGAAGGGACCAGGCGATGAGGGCATGGACATCTGCTCTCAGATAGCCCACTCTTTTTTTGCTGGAAAAGAGTGGGGCAAGTCCTGACGACGCAGGGACAGGGAGAACAAGGGGGAAATCTTCCCACACAAGGGCTGGCCTTCCGAGGAGCACGGTTTTCTGGGGTTCCATAAACCCATCCAAAGCACTCCCAATTAACTTGTCAAATCACCTGCCGGCAGACACACGCGCCTCCTCCGCCTGCCCCTGCTCTCTGTATCTGCATGTCAACAGGGAAGTTCCAGGCCTGGGCCAGAAGGGGACTTCTGTAGTTCTGCCCTCATCCTTCCTCTTGCTCCCGACAGGGCAGTACCATACAGGTGGCAGCACCCCAGACTACTGAGGCTTCTCTGCTGATGATGTTCTCCCTGTTCCATCTCAATCTTTCTTGTGAAGTAAAGAGAAAACTCATAAAAAATTAAACTTCTAGTTCCATGCTTAAGTTGAACTCTGGGGTCGCTGGCATTTCTGTGAACCTTTGTGAGTTCAAAATGAACTTCTTAGTTCTTAAAGGAGAAGCCAGGCATGTTGATCGATCAAGGCCTTTTTCAGCTAGCCTCGGCTGAAGGAAACAAGAGCTGAGCTTTAGAGTATCCATCTCTGAATGGTGACGAGCTGCAATTCACTTTAATGTAATCTTCGTCAGAAAACACCCAGCCTAAGAATACCTACTTCAAGGAATAATGAAAGGACACCACTCACTCTGAAGCAGCAGGAATCATTTTAATGACCTTCTTCAAGACATCACTGATTCTAGCTCTTTCCTCACACGACCCATGTGGTCCCACTTCTCGTCTATCTTCTTCCCACTCGAGTCCGCCACCCTGGGCAGGCCTGGAAGCCCAGAAAAGAGCTTTGGTACAAACAGCTGACTCTCCAGGAAAAAGGGAGGGCTGGCACTGAGACCCCAAGACTGCCCAGCCGCCCAAGAGACTAGGCTGACAGTGGAGCACTGGCCAGGCCTCAGGAAAGACCAGGAAAGGGTGGTGACATCCGTCTCAGGAAAAGCAGCATCCTCTGTGGAGCCCTCGTGGCACACTCTGTGTGCAGTAAGGGGCTTCAAGTTAAGGCACCAGGCAACTCAATGCCAAGGGTGAAAACACACCCGATAGCCATGGCCAGACCCAAATGCAAAACCACCACCACCCTGGGCCAAGTAAGACCTTTCATGCAGAATACTTGGACAAGATGTTCACACACACACAGGGAGACACGGGATAAGGCGGGTGCTTTATTTATGATGACTATCCAGAAGTATCAACGTGACAGCACAATTGACTGACTGGGGGTCTCCTAGACATGATACAATTGCAAGTGCATTGACTTTTAGTAATTATATTTCTGTATGAAACTAGGAAAACATTAATAAAATTGTATCACACTTTTGCAAAACTCCTAAGGCATCTTTATTCTTAAGCTTTTTCCAGAAGCTAAGGAGCACTGATGAAAACCCACTAACACACATGATCTTTAAGCTCCTCTAAATCAGGCCTCAAGTGACTGAGTCACTCAGGCGATGCCGGCCTACCCCAGCCAGGACACAGAAACCGATGCACCAGTTAGGCCAAGCAAGGCCACCATCAAAAGAGTGACTCATTATCTGTCCCTGTCTCAGGCAGAGAAGGGTCATGTGAGGAAGGAAAGGGCACACACAGACCCACTTCCAGGGAACCTGCTGTCCCAGGTCTCTGCCCAGACATGATCACCCAACTGCCCTCCCCTAACTACAAGTCCGCTTGTCAAATAAATGGAAAGAGAGGGAAGGAAAGGGGAAGAGCGGGGTGAAGCCAGGTGCAAGAGTAACAGCTGGCTGATCGGGGAAGAGTCACTGGTACAGATCAGGTCCTGGCTCCTGGGCCCAGGACACCGCCCACGTGCCATCAGGCCTGGGGTGTACAACTGACCCCAGCAGGTACCAAAAGGATGTCAGAGTTTCAGCTGACGACAAGATAACCAGCAGCTCAATGGTAAGGGTTGCCACGATGCTCTGGCGCAGCATCTGGGGCAGCGTCCTGCAATGGAGTTAGGGGGGCAAGGTTCAGGCTTTCCAGTGCCTAAAAAGAATCGGTTAAGAGTTACTTCATGAGTTACTTTTTTGAAGCTTCACATGGACTAAAGAAGAAAGAAGTGAGCAACCAGGAGCTCCATAAAACCTAAGCTCCCAGATTAACTGCTGCAGGTGGCTGCAACACAGGTCAGAGCTTGGTACTTTAAGAACACTCTTACGTATCTGATCCAGTTTAACATCCACGGAAATCTGAGAGAAAAGGGCATAATCACCATCATATCGCTATTTCCATGATGAGGAAACTGCCCAGGAAGGCAGCAGAGACCCAGTCCAGATCTGGAGTTTCATGTACACAGCACTCCTGTCTACATGGAAGCCCGTCTACATGTGTGGGAGGCCCATTTACCACAGCTACATCTACACTGGACTCCCAGCTACATGCGATGCTGCTCCATCTATATGGAAGTCTTATCCACTTGTGAGGGAGCCCCATTTACACCAGTCTTGTCCTGTACCAGGTGCAGGAGCCCCTGTCTACGCCGAAGCTCCAGCTACACGTGCAGGAACTGCGTTTATATCAGGCCCCTTTGTACACCGGAATCCTGTACACAGAGCTCCCATACGCTCTGTCTACATGAGTGGGAACTCTGGACTCACCAGAGTCTTGTCCACATGTGTGGGGGCATGCCCACCATGTGATCAACCTTGACCAACACAGCTGAGAATAAATCACAGTGCACCACAGAGAGCCTGGGCTTCACCAGTCTTGCCAAGTGGCAGCTTTGGCCAGGTGGCAGGGAGGAAGGGAGAACACAGGGAGGGGTCCTGCCCAGACTCAAGGAGAGGATGCCTTGGAGAGGAAGCAGTGAGCCTAGCCAGGGCCCCAGGACGCCTGGGCTCTCAGTGGCATGCAGCTGTCTTTATTTACACCATCTAATTCCAATCTTTAATGCCTCCAAGTGTCATTACACGTTTCTCTGGGAAAAGAAAAAACAAAAACCAAAAATCCAAACAGTGGAAACAAAGCCAGAGAATGAGAAAAGCAAAGGCTGAAATAATTACCAATCAAAGCAATGGCCGAGGGAGCAGGCAGCAGAACTACAGTCTGGCCTCCCGGTCATTTCTCTCCCTGCTCCCTCTGATGAGCTCTCTATTCCTAACATCTCATCAATTCGAATCACCAAATTCAATTTACATTCCCAGATAAACAGAGGCCACACAGTAAATACTCTCATCTGACCTTGAAATGTGAGAAGGAAAATTACCCTTTGCAATTTCAACTCAATCCCCACCATAATGAATAATCCAATTTAGTTGATCAGTTACCAACCAGTAATCAAATCGCATGGGTGGGGCTGTCTCCCAATTTCAGGAGTGGGGAACCCAGAGAGACTGACTCAGCATACCCCAGTGCTGAGGTGCCAGGTACACAGTAAAATGAGTTCATCACCACCCCCAATGCCACAGAGACCCAGGAAATGACCTGGCAGAGATTAGAGGGTCCTTCAGCCCGCAAGTCTTACAGGGCAACAGCCATCTCCCGGGGCCCCTGCTTTCTGGAGCAGGCGATACCAAAGCAGACAGATAACAAGGTAACCCTGTCCCAACCTCTCAAACAGGGAGAGCATTTTTCTGAGGATTGTCTGGCTTTAGCCAGACACGGCCCTGATGTTTGGGCCTAGACCGTCTCCCAGTGGCGAGGACTGAGACCTTGAGTCACACGGCTGGCAGCAAGGCATGGCAGGAGCCCAGGGAAAGTAACCGTGTCCCTTCTCTTACTCATGGTCAGCAAACAGCCCCTCATGAACTCTTTCCCCGGAACACAGCCACGCCAGCTCATTTGTGTCCTCAGTGGCCGCTTTCCCACGACAGACGGTGGGCCTGAAAAGGCAAAGATATTTACTACTTGGCCCAATATTTACTACTTGGCCTGCCAGTCACTGCCCTCTACCACAGTTCCTGATTTACCATCTTGAAAGGCAAACAGAGGTAAATGAAATAAAGTCAGAATTCCACCCAGCTGACACCCCACCCCCATCCCCATAGTCTCTAGCAACAGTGAAAAGTTCCTGTTGGGCTGGCTGGACCAGAAGGCACTCAAAATCCTGGGTTCCTCACCAAAGGGCTGGTCCCTACCACATTCACTGTCACCCCACAACTAGGCACCCGGCTCACTCTTCTTATAAAACCCCACAAGACTCCAGAGAACCTTCCACTTCTCATCTGAACAGGACTTGAAGAGTAGCCCCTAGTCTTACGCTGCTCCTCTACGCCCCACAGGGGATGTACCTAGGGCAGTTCTGCAGTCAGGCCCATAGGGGGGCAGCCTGGGCAGCTCTTTCCCATTTTCTCAGTGACCTGCATGTGAATCCTACTCTGGAGTGAGGGAGTGGGGGGAGTCTCTGGCCTTTGTTTGCAGGTGAGGACCCTACACTCAGGGATATAGCCTTCTTTAGGCTCCAGTGCTCCAAGAAGCAGTGCAGGACATAAACCCATATCCTGTGGTGCTAAGTGTTAGGCTGCCTCCCAAACATGTCTACCTCCTTCTTTCTAAGACCCAGAGCCCATGTTTCCGCCCTGCACTACAATGACCAAAAGGCAGAGCCACACTGCCTCCAGACAGACGGAGCACTGGGTGTAGACAGGCTGGAAAGGACACTGGGAACATATCACCATGTACACTCTTGTTGAGGGGGAGGAACAAGCCCAGACAGATGAGGGTGGGAGGCAAAAAAAAGAAAGAAAGAAAGAAAGAAAGAAAGAAAGAAGCTTCAGACACTTCAGACACTCAGCCCCATGACAGGAGACCTGGGAAAATGCATATTTAGAACAGTGCCAGAAGGATGCTTCAATGCCCCGTGCAAGCAGCACTACTAACACTGAGCCCCAAAGACAAAGCACCAAGTTCCAGGGACTACGTCCTAAACCTCAGGTTCTAAACACTAAGCCAAAATGTGATCTTTGCTCCAAGGAGGCGAGGGGGAAAGTACAGCAGGGTAGGGAGTCTGGGACCTATAGAAGCAGCTGCCTTACACAATCTCAGTGAGACAATCTTGGTGAGAAAGCCAGCCATGAAAAAGCAGCCCCTGGACAGTGACAAAATGTCAGCTCCAGGCCCAGTTCTCAGAGCTCTGTCCCCAGGGGCCTCAACTTCCATGAGTATGAAGTGCAGACACTCCATGAGAGATGTGTACTGTGGTAAGCACACGGGATCCAAGTCTGGCATTGCACAACACCAGTCTTGCTGATCCACTCTAAGGTTCTGACAGGCTCGCCTTCTGAGCTCCAGCTGTGCCAGTATAAGGTGGGACAATAGCATCTTCCCAGTAAGCTGCTCCCAGATACAGATGGAAAGTGTCTGACCCATCACTCTGGGTGCCAACAAAAGGCACCATTTGTATGGGGGTATGGGGGGGGGGCATACAATGGCCAGAGTGTGGCCCACCTCAGGGCATGCCTGTGACTTCTGCTGGGCCCAGCTCTAGATTGGGTCCTGAGTCAAGGTCTTCCATCACTCCATCTCTCCAAAAGACCACAACAAGCATGCTATTGGGAGCAGATGGAGGGAAGCAGCCCTAGCAACCTGGAGGTGCCAAGTAAGGGGAGCAGCAGGCCCACACTGTATGGGCACGAAGCTGGCAAGCACGTGCCCTATGGAGGTTCTCTGTAAATGCTGAGGCCTTATCATGTACTTACTGAAACATTCCACCTCCTCCCAGTGGCACAGAACTGAACATCAAATTCAAATGAGGCCATTAAATAGATATGGAATTACCATCAGAAAATAAGACACTACAGGATAAGTAAAACAAACAAGTCAGCATCCCTGCATCTCCTATTACCTGGAGGAGATAGCCAGGAGAGCTCAAAAGCTGATACGAGGCATGTCACACAGAAATGGCCCAACCTGGGGCTGTGCTTAGAGTACAGGGGAGGAGCTGATCAGAGGGACCAGGCCAAGAGGGAAGTTCGGACGATGAGTGAGGAGTGAGACTGGAGCGAAATCCGACAAGCGGGTAAAAGATGAGTCTGCATAATCCCACCCATGCCTGTCTCTGGACTCGCCCAATAGCCCAATTAGCAACTCTGATGGTGGGGTGCCCAACACGCCTGCCAATCGATAGCAGCACGTCGGCAAGCAAAGCGAGATTGCCTGCACGCGACGCAGACTTCGATCGGCACCTGTGTTCCATTTAGTCCTCCCAGTCGCCGTGGTGGTGCCTGATTAATAAAGCCCATTCTGCCTGTTTATTTTCCCATCGATTTTGCTGTCCTCGACCCAAAGTACAAGAAGTTAATATCCAGTTAGGTGGCACCTTCAAGGGATGCTGATGTCAACTCCCTCTGGGTGCTGCCCTCTCCCCCTGGGTGAGGAGCGATCAGGTATCAAGACATGGGGAGGGAGAACGACCTGAGGGGCTCCCCTGGGGGGAAAGCTCTCCCTCTGTGTACATGACACCGTGAGAATCAGGGCCAACAAGCTTCCCAGGCACTGTCACTCCACTAATAAACATCTCCAAAGTGTTTCCCATGCTGGAATAACAAAAATGAAAGGAGAAAATGAGGTTTAAAAAAATTATTAGTTTCTCTTTTATTATTTTTTAGTGAAAGCTGAGAGTAAGGGAAACATCTGCTCACCCATCACTATGTCAACTCACTTATTAATCTCGCCTCCTCCTCGCCCCAGGCTTGGGGGCTTGGAGAGTTGACACTTGACTTGAGAAATGCCAGCTCGAAGCAGTTTATTTCCTCTTGAACTTTAAGAACTGACTAAGACAGAAATGACCTTTAAAAGGCAGGGTTAGTGCTTGTCGGAACTGCTGGAGTACTTCCCTGCTTACACAACAGGAGGAGGGGCTGGGTAAACGTCCCGCGCTCAGAGGGCCAGCGAGGCTGCAGGGCTCCTGGCCACACCTCTGCAGGTGACATCAGGCTTCAGAGCAAAAACGCTTCCTGGACAGGCCTGGTGGTGGAGGCCAGCATGGGGCAAGCTATAAGGAGACACCAAATATAACAAGACAATCTGCGCTGTGTTCCCTGTGGCCATGACTGAAGATGCCGGGGCATATCTGGACAGACCAGGTTCACACGGGCCTCCCGCACTTACTAGCGGCAGGAGTGTGAATCAAAAAAACTATCACTGATGTCTCAAGATCCCTGAGAGAAAAGCACTTACAAAGAAATCACAGGTTCCCTGACGCTGCAAGTGCTCCTTTCCCAATCTTCCAAGTAATATTTGTGGGTCACCTTTCCAGTGTTTACAGGGACCCAGTGGACTGGCCAATGGGTGATCTGATTACATAAGACAGACTGGGAAGTCTCTGTCCTGAGGAACTCTGCAGTTTAGTGACAAGGCAAATCTGTGGCTCCAAGAGCCAAGAAAAGACATCAGCCTTGGGAAGGGCTCCCTGGGAGGTGTGTGCTCAGAGGGCCAGGTCAAGCACCGTGAATGGGCATCAGGTCTGAAACATGGGCATGGCGGCAGTGCTGAGCAGAGCAGGCCTCAGGCTGAGATGGCCTGTTTATGATGCAGAACAAACTGCTGGGAGTGTAAAAAAGGCAAGGGGAACACTTGTGAAAGACTTCTTCTACTTGAAGCAAAACCCAGTGGTGACAGTGTGGAAAGATGAACTCAGCATGTAAGGGCCAAACAGGTGACATACACAGGGACTGTCCATGCACAGGAGAGCTGGACTCAGGGAAGAGCCAACTTATTAACAGCCTAGTGACTCAAGACAGACTCTCTACAGAGGACCCCATTTTGGAAACGAAGGCTGATATCCATGCAGAAATGCCATTCCTTGTTGGAAGCTAATAAAATGGCCTCTTATCTGTACTGGAGAAGGGCAGGATAGGAGGGCAGTAAAGTGATGGTTGCAGCTATTCAACTACTCAGAAGACTCTGGTCTGTACTGATTGGATACAAATAATGCAAGCGTCTAAAGAGTGTAGAGAAATCAAGGTCTGGTGTGATTATGAATGCTTACTTCATTTTCTGAAATCCTGGGGGAGAGGAGCCTGATCAACTGTGGCAAGAACCACAGCAGTGCCAGGAGTGTCATGCGGCCCTGCCACCAGGTGATGGGGAGAAGGAAGTGACTTTCCTGGGCAACCCATACAAGTTAGCACAGTGACTAGGGAGCAGGGAGGCAACCACAGAGAGACTGTGGGTATTGAATGTTTCAGGGACCCTCTCCTGCAAACTCAGCCCAGATGTGCTCGTGGCAGCTGCCACAATCCCTGAGAGTTATCTGCTGGGGGACAGATAAGGAGATAAGAAATGCAGCGCGGAGGGAGAATTCATCTGTCATTGTGGTGGAAACCTAGAGCTGCTCCCCTCACTTTTCAGTGGGACGTGTACCCTAACTTCCTCACTTTCTGAGAAAAATGACACTCATATTTACCTCACACCTTGGAGTATGTGCATCTCATACTTCCTGCCACCAGCCATGAGAGAGAAAGAGGAAGGAGCCTTACACACAGTGAGAGGAGCACCTTCCTGAGGTGGCCAAGGAGAGGCGCACAGTGGGATGGCTGGAAGAAACACGCAAGCACCCTGGCGCAGAGTGCCATCGCTCGGTAACACTGGCACTGTATTTCACACATCTGCCTGGTCAAGCTGGGTCCTGCCAACATTGTGCTGGAGACAGGAGGCGCAGCAAGAGTCCGTGCTCTGGTCTCAGTTCCAACCCCATGGCCATCATGCCTACTCGCTCACTCTCAGAGTCAGGATTCACCGTTCACACGGTCACTATGTCAACACAAAGTGAGTACCTATTGTGTGTTGGGCACCATTCCAGGCAGAGGAAACAAAGCATGTCTTCAAGCACGTTAGGTGAAGACAATCGTCTGGGGACACGCATGCGTGTGTAACGCCAGGGTCTTCTTGCCTCACAGCTATGCTCAAGTACCCGCTGCCTGTGTACTCTGTCTCACCAACTCCACAGCAGTCCTGTGCAAGTCGCCACAGAAGTGGGGTTCACAGTTTGTCCTTCAGGGGTTATTCATCGACATTTAAGCAGCTGGAATTCTCATCCACGGGGCTCAGTTCACACAGCACAGATCACAGTGGGTTCACATTTGCTGCCTGGATATTACCGAGCTGCTGGGGAAAACCAACAACCCAAATCCCCAGCAGGAAAGGAAAACAAGACGGCACTGAGTGTGAAGAGAGAGATCTTAGCGGCAGAAGCTAGAGGCCCGGGAAAAGGTTTTAAATTCCTTGAAACTACTCCAAAGTCCAGTCCTGGTTTGCACATAGGTATTAAGGCTCCAGCAATAACCTACACACAGACCACAACCCAAGTACAGAGACCACTGAGCTGACAACAATGCCTACATTTGTTCCTTGGGTGGCCCCCAGATCATCTTGGTCATGACCCCACGGCTCAGATACTAAGACTTGTGACTGAAAGACTATTCCTCTAAGGAGAATTATACAACTGGGAAGTTTAGGAGAGATGTGAGAATTGAGAGTACCCACACAATGCCCTGTCCTCCCCATCGAGGTGCTCTTGGCTTAGAGATCAGTTCATGGACGTACCAAAACTTTTCTTCTTCATTCCACTCCAGCACCAAGCCCTCACCAGGAAGACCCTCTGCACGCCACCATCTGTCCCCAAACAGCAAGGGCCAGATGACCTGCCACACACTAAGATGCCACCCCCAGAGAAGGAAATGAGGCTCCTCTGGGAGGACATCTTCTCAATGAGCCTCACTCGGTCCTCACGCACTAACACTACAGATCATTTTTTGGATAGTTTATTCTTTATAAATTGAGATAAAATATACATGTAACAAAAATTCACCAAATGTGCACAATTGAGTGGTTTTCAGCATATTCATAATGCTATCCGAATATCAACACTAAATTCAAGAAGATTTTCATCACCCCAAAAAGTAACCCCAATTACCCTTTCCCCCAAACTTGGTAACCACTGGTCTACCTTCTTGTCAAAAGGATATTCTGTTTTCTGTCTCTATAAGCCTGACAACTCAGGTACCTCATGTAAGTGGAATCATACAATATATGTGGTTTTGTGTCTGGTTTATTTCACTCAGCATAATGTCTTCAAGGTTCATCCATGCTGTAGAATGTGTCAGAATTTCCTTCATTGTAAAGGCTGAATAATATTCTTGTCTTCTGTTTTGAGAGCTTGTTTGGAGGTTCTAGCAGGGGAACGCAGGTACTCTTATACCCTCGACCGAAGAATGGTCCGTCTCTATTCGGGGAAGGCCGTCCTCTTCGACCGAGCGCGCAGCTTCGGGAGGGACGCACATGGAGCAGTGAGGGAGGAAGGGGACACCCGCCTAGCCAGCCAGATCAGCCGAATCAACCCTGGCGATCAATGGGGTGACAGATGTCGCAGCCAGATCGCCTTCACATCCGGATTGACCTGTTTTGGACATTTCATACTGATGGAGTCACACACTGTGTGGCGTCTGTGCCCAGCTTCTTTCACTGAGCATCATGTTTTCGAACTTCATCCATGTTACATCACATGCTCTGTTTCTTTGACAGAGAACAGCATTCTGCTGGCTGCACAGAACACAATTTGTTGATCTATCCATCAGCTGATGAGCATTTAGGTTCTTTCCATCTTTTGTCTATTGTGAATAGAGCTGCTATGAACACATTTTCAATTCTCTTGTGTCTCTAACTAGGAATGGAATTGCTTGATCATATGGTAATTCTGTGTTTAACCTTTTAACGAACTGCCAAACTGTTATTACAGTGAGTGCAGCCTTTTATATCCCCTGCAGTGATATGTGTGGGTTTTCAAGTATCCTCACAATGACTCATTCTTTGCCATTTTTAATTACCATAAAAATTACTATATAATTTATATATATACCTTTATTATCAGGTATGATTATAAGCATGATGATAATAATCTAGCCATCCTATTGGGTAAGATGTATTATCTCATAGCAGTCTTAATGCTATTCCTGTACTTGTTGGCCATTTTAAAAGTGTCTACTGAAGTCCTTTCCCCTTTTATTTTTTGGTGGTAAAATACAAGTAACATAAAATTTTAGCCATTTCCAAGCACATAGTTAAGAGGCATTAGGTACATTTACACAGTTGTGCAATCGTCATCACCATCCATCTGGACAACTTTCTCGTCTTCCCAAAATCAAACTCTGCCCCATTAAATATTAACTCCCATCTCGCCTCCTCCCACCCCTGGCACACACCATTCTGTTTTCTGTCTCTATAAGCCTGACAACTCAGGTACCTCATGTAAGTGGAATCATACAATATATGTGGTTTTGTGTCTGGTTTATTTCACTCAGCATAATGTCTTCAAGGTTCATCCATGCTGTAGAATGTGTCAGAATTTCCTTCATTGTAAAGGCTGAATAATATTCCATTGTACGGGTATAGCATATTTTACTTACCCACTCATCATCAAGGGAGAGTTGGGCTACTTCCACCCTTTGGTTTTTGTGAACAGTGCTGCTATGAACGAGGGCATACAAGTCATACTATCTCCTGTAGCATCTACACCACTACACTGTCTCACATCCCACCAGCAATGCACAAGGGTTGCAACTTCTCCAGATCTTCACCAATGCTTGTTATTTTCTGGGTTTTGTTATGATTTTTTGATAGTAGGCATCCCAGTGAGTATGAGGTAATATCTCATTATGGTTGCAATCCCCACTTCCCTATTGATTATGTTGTTCATCTTTTCATATGCTTACTGGTCATCTGTATATCTTCTTTGGAGAGATGCCTAGTCAAGCCCTTTATTTTTAAATTGGGTTGTTTATCTTATTAATGTTGAATTATAAGAACTCTTTATATATTCTAGATATTGGATTCTTATCAGATATGATAAATTTGCAATATTTTTTCCAGTCTCTAGATTGACTTTATAACTTCTTGATACACAAAAGTTATTAATTTCAGTGAAGCCTCTTATTTTTCTTCTCTTACTTATGATTTTGGTATCATATTTTTAAAACTACTACCTAATCCAAGGTCACAAAGAATTATACCAATGTTTATTTTAAGAGTTTCATAGTTTCAGTCCTTGGATTTAGGTCTTTCATCCACTTGAGTTACTTTTTGCACATGGTGTGAGGCAGGGGTCCAAATTCACTATTCTGAAGTTGTATTAGTGACTATCAAATGAATAATAAAGTGATTCCTCCTGTTCCAAATTTTGGAACATTTTGAAAAAGATTGGTGCTAATTCCTTCTTTAACCAGGTAGAATTCACCAGTAAAGTCATCCTGAAGTTTTCTTTGTCGAAAGTATTTTGGTTGAAAAGTTCTATTCAAATTTTCTATTTCTTTTGCTGCTATGTATGTTTCTAAGAACTTGTCAATTTCTTCTAGGCTATCTAATTTATTGGTATACAGTAGTTCATAGCCTTCTCTTATCACCCTCTATATTTCTGTAAGGTCAATAAAAAGGCGCCCATCTTCATTCTGATTTTATTAGTATGAGACTTCTCCTGTCTTTACTTGGTCAGTCAAGCTAAACATTTTTTTGACTTTAGTCATCTTTTCAAAGAACAGGCTTGTTTATTGCTTTCTCTATTGTTTTTTCTATTGCTTTCTTTATCTGTAATCTTTATTATTTCTTTACTTCTGCTTGATTTAGGTTCAGTTTGTCCCCCATATTCTAGCTTAAGGTGTAAAGTTATTCATTTGACCTTTCTTTTCTTTAATCTAGACATTTTCAACTATAAGCTTCCCTCTGAGCAGTGCTTTGCTGTATCCTGTAAGACTTAGCTTGTTGTGATTTCAGACTTGTTCATCACAAAGTATTTTGTAATGTCCCTCTTATTTCTCTTTGACTAATTGTTTATTATGGAGGATATTGCCTGATTTCTACCTACTTTTTAATTTTCCAAATTTCCTTTAGTTATTGATTCCTTAATTTCATTCATTTCTGATAGGCAAATACACTTTGTATAATTTGAACCTTTTTTAAAATTTACTGAGACATGTTTTTGGTTTGACATCTCTGGTCTACCCTGGACATTGTTCTGTCTACAATGGAGAAGAATATGTGTTCTGCTGTTGTATAGTAGAGTGTTCTATGTCTAATTTAAGTTTCATGCCTAAATTTCCTCATATATGATGGAGATAAAAATCTCTACCTCATTAGCGTCTTACATAGAATCAAAGAGAAGAGGTACTCTAGCAGTGTCCAGAGTATCCTGCCTCCATCGCTGGTGAATCAGAATCCACACCTGCAGGCCTGGCAGAAACAAGGCAGCATTAACAGTAAACCCACAAGGTACTAGACAGAGCCCTTCCTCATCTGCATGTGGCCTTGTCACTGAAAAAATACCAGCTATGCTGATGCCAATGGTTACACTTTGCTTCACCGGGAAAGTCTGAACAAAAAGGAGGCAGACCTTAGCGGCCGGTGGGAAGCAAAAAGTCAGAAGTGCAAGCACATGCTGTGGTTGAAGTGCACACGTGCCCTCAGAGACGGAGCAGAGGTGCAGACCCCACAATCAGGTAATTCGGGGGTGCTGCTACTGGGAGCCTTCCTTGCTGTCCTGTGGGCATCTGCAAACATTGTGTTGAAAGCTGTGAACTTATCTCAATGAATCACCCTCCTTCCTCCAAAGGCCCCTTCCTGTGTACACATCACCACTGCCTTTCGGAAGCCCCCGCCCAGCAAGTCCAGAAGCATACAGCAGTCAGCAATAGGAGAAAACAGGCTGATGACAAAGAAAAGTGCTTCTCTTTACACAAATTCTTCATAGGAAGTGGATTTCAAAGTGGCCATCTGTGGATGCGATTAGCATCCCAAAGCTACACAACCACACAAGCAAGAAGCCTGGATCTGGCTTAGCCCAACTTCATCACAGGAGTAGGAGTCCCATTTAGATGGTAATGATGTGAAGTGCTTCGAAAGCATTTTACATAAAGAAGAGCCCAAGTGCACCTCAAGCTTTCCGCAGAGCAATGACTAACCACAGTATCCGTGCATGGACAACACCTGCTCCTGCCTCTCCAAGTTCAGGACACACCGCAGTAAAGGTGTGCTGGAGGCCTGGAGCAATGAGAACAGGGCTGGCGGAGGCACAGCCACCAAGCGGCCACTCCCTAGGCCTGAGCCAAGGTTCTGCCCCCATCAGAAGGGTACTAACCCATCTGCAGAACCCCTCTAGGGTCTCTCCTCTCCACCAAAGCTTGTTTAGACCCTCTCTTTTTTCCTACTTGTCTGTGCTTTTCCTTCAGGTTTCCTCTCAGAGAAAACCTTGTGGCTCCCCTGCCCAGTTAGCCCACAGGACCTCCTCTTCCTTCTATCACAGCATACACTTGGCCTTGCCACGCATTCTCTGACCCTGCAGGGCCGTGCACGGCCTTGGACATGAGTCCTGCAAGGTCGCATAGAGCACCCAACACCTAGATCAACAAAAAACATTTTCAATGAGGGACCAAACGAACACACACAAAGAGGGAAGACAACGCACTTCCTCCCTTCCCCAGGATGGATGACAAGAGGACATGACTTGCATCAGGAAGCGTGGGTGCCTGCCAGCCTCTGCCAGCAGGCCCCTTGGGGTCACCACAGTCAAGGAGGGACCTGCCTCATAACACTTTTGTCTCTGCAGGCTCTTAGTAACAGGGATTCTGGGCAGCGGATAAAGAGAAGCCACTTAGAACACGTGCGAGAAACATTGGCCATGGCCACAAAGGTGAGCTCCTACAGGCAGAGCTCCTGAGGGTAGGCCTCCCGGAGGGAGACACCTGAAAAGGGGGCATCTAGGGGAAGGGTTGTTGGAAAGGGGCTCCAGGAGTAGGAGGGCTCCTGGAAAGCAGGTTCCTGAAGGGGGTTCCTGAAAGCGGGGTTTTAAGAGAGAGGGCTCCTAAGGGGTAGGACTCTGGGAGGGGGAGTTTTTTTTTTTGGTGGGGGGGGGATTGTCCTGGAGGATAGATGCTGAAGGAGGTGGCTTGCAGAGGGGGTGGGATCCTTGGGGGTAGGACTCCTGGAGATGAAAGGCTCCTGGAAGGGGAGGCCCCAATTGCTCCTAGAAAGATGCTCCCTATCAAATGAGCTCATGAAGCATTGCTGAACCTGGTCCCAAACCTGTGTCATATGCCGTGTCCATGCACATATGCCCTTGTCCCTGGAACACCCCTGAGATAACAGGTTTACTCAGGGGCCCACCTCCAGCATTCACCAGTGCCAGCAATAGTCACTGCTTCGACTCCCCCAACACAGAGACCATGATACTGATGTATAAGGAACAAATGGCAAAGCCGCTGTGCATGAACAGTGAGGAGTGTTTTTGGAAAAGGAACAGTTCTTAGTCTTTTGTGTGGCGCCCATCGAAAAGAAGGGGACCCAGATGCCCAGTGCTGCAGATGAGCAGGACTTATCCCTCATCTGAGAGGAGGCAGCCCCTAGGGCTCACCTGCTAATGAGAGTGAGCACTGACCAGTGGCAGGCTCTTAATGAAAAGAAATGAGTGGAAGTACCCCTGGAGCATAGGGGAGAGGGAGGCAGTGAGGCCACCTTCCCAGAAATAAGCACCACACTGCCCAAAGACACAAAAGAAGCAGGATTCAAGCAGACAATAGTGAAGGGCCCTACTCCATTTAGAGTCTGGAAGGGCAGGTCAGCAGAGAGACGGGGAGAAAGGCACTGCCACAGATGAAGCACTGCGAGCAGAGGCTCCAGTGTGAGAAAGCCACAGAGCTCAGGAAGAAGCGAATGCAGCTGAAGGTAAGGACTGGACGCAAACAGCAGCCATCATGGAGTGGTTATTCGCTCTGGAATTGTAACGTATTAGTAAGCCACTGTGACGCAAGTGGTGGTGGTGGTGAGGACAGCATATTAGTCATGAGCACTGGCAGTGTGCCAGGCCCCCACTAAGGATGCCACCCTCACTGATCCTGGAAAATCACAGCATGGAAAACCCTATGATCAAGGAACTAGTGGTTCTTCATTTTAAAAATAAAGGAAATGGGGGTTAGGGATACCAAAAAAAGTAGGCTCAGTAAGGACCTTAACCAAGATCAGATATTAGATTGGACCCCAGGATCCATACTCATCATCATGCCATTGAAATAGAGTGAGTTTCCTGTTTCATGGATTGTGTTGTACCAAAGGTAAATGTTAGAAGATACAATGGAAGAAAAGAATCCCATAAAATCAACAACAAAAAAGATAAAAATAAAAATAGTGTAAAATCTATATGATGATCATTCTAAATATAAAACAACACAAAAGAAACCAAACACACACATAATATCCAAAAGTTGGTATCATAAAGATACCAATTCTACCCTAATTAGCCCATATATTTAATAATGTCAATCAAAACTCCAGTTATGTGGAAGTAGATAAAACGAACAAAAATATGCAAAATGTCAGGAAATAGTTTTAGACGTAAAGGACCTGGCCCTTGAGTATTTAAGACAAAGCATACCGGTACAAAAACTAAAGCAAAGTGGTCTCATTACAATTCAAAACAATGAAAAAAACTGAAAATACTAATGTATACTCATTTATATAAAAAATCAATATAAAAACTGGTTAGTCATAAAATTGGGTTACAACAAGTGGGAATTTCTCTGGAAAAAAAATAAAGGGAAATCTCTGCTTCACAGCTTCTATCAAAAGGCAATCTCAGGGGATCAAAGATTTAAGACACAAAACATAAAATCATGAAAGAAGAAAATATGGGAGTACTTTTTAATGACTTAGGGAAAAGTCCTTCTACCTCCATACCAACACAAAACCAAAACAGAACACTAAGATAAAGGGCTGATATATGTAACTAGGTACAAAGAAAAAACACCTGGAAGAAAATTTTATAACCAAATAAAGAGAAATGTCATACTGGGAAATATTTTCAGATGACAGGCTACTTTTTAAAAATTATTAAGTGCTCCCCAAAAATTAACTTTTAAAATGGCAGAGAAATAGACAAATAGAAAAAATAAGCATAGATCTTCCTCAAATTACAATGTGATAACGTCTTGATAAACCCATTGTTAAGTTGAAAATATCATTAAGCCAAAAATGTTGACAAGTACATGTAAAGTATCAGCTATTGACCCCCGCCCCCCAGGTTTGGGTGGGATATGTGCTCATTGTCCCTGCCCAGCATGAGGAGAGACTATCTTGCCCCATATTGTAAGCCCCTAAAAAGATCAAAATAAGAACAATTTCTACTGAATGAGAATTTCTCTCACACAACTGCAAAGTCAAAATCTGTATCTCATAAATTGGGACCACCTGTAATTAACAACTACACTGAGAGTGCTTCAAAAGAAAATAGTGGACAAAAAGCACTTAAAGAGGCTCAAGGTGATTTATTATTTGGAAAATACAAATAAAAACCACCGTGAGATACCACCAACATATACCTGAGTGGCAAAAAAATTGATAATACCAAAGGTTGGCAATAATGTGGAGAAACTGGAATTCTCATATGATGCTCATAAGATCAGTAGGCTTCATCTGGAAAATTGGCCAACATCTCCTAAACTCAAACACACACACAAACATGTAGCAATTCTATTTGTTGGTATGTGCACAAGAGACAGGAGCCTATATATTCTCAAACAGACACGTACAGAAATACTCATACTATCTTTATTCCTGGTGGACAAAACCAGGAACCTGCCCAAATATGAAATGGCAGAAAAACAGGCAAGCAAGCTGTGACCAAGTTGCATCTGAGTGCAGTTCAGAATGAAAGAAGCATGCCAGAGTCCAAGACAGCAGATGGGGGTCTTTTCTGCTTAGCATCTTTGTCTCAATATTTATAAGACTTGTCTGTGTTGTTGAAAGGCCAGCAGTCTGTTCCTCTTTTGTTTTTAATGGCATGAATATTTTCAAGAACAGGCAAAATTTCTCTAAACTGTAAAAGAGGTCCAAACAGTGGCTGCTTTTGTATGGGGCGTGCACTGGTTGGGAGGAGCCACAGAGGAACTAAATTTTTGCTCACAACTTGAAAGAATTAACACTGTTATAATGGCCATCTTACCAATATACAGATTCAATGCAATGTCTATGAAAGTTTCAATTCTTTATTTATTCTTCAAGTAAATAAAGCAAACATTACTGAAATTAACATGGAATCATAAAAGACCTTTAACAGCCAAAGCAATCCTGACAGAAAAGATAAGGGAGGTATCACATTCTCACACATCAAATTATATTACAACGCTGTAGTAATCAAAGCAGTATGGTATTGGAATAAAATAAACACACAATGGAAAGGAACTGAGAGTCCAGAAATAAATCCATACCTAAATGGATAATTTACAGCAAAAAAGCCAAGAGTATCCAATGGAGAAAAGAAAGTCTTTTTAACAATTGATGCTGGGAAAAACTTGTGACCCACATGCAAAGGAATGAAACTAGGCTATTCTCTCACATCATACACAAAAATTAACTCAAAATGGATTAAAGACCTAGATGGAAGACACGAAACCATAAAATACACAGATGAAAACATAGGCAAAACACTCCATGACATTACTTTCAGGAATATCTTTGGGGACTTGTCTCCAACAGCAAGGGGAACCAAGGCAAAACATAAACAAATGGGACTACATCAAACACAAGGCTTCGGCACAGCAAAATAAATTACCAGTAAAACCAAAGAACCCTACTGAATAGAAAATATTTGCATATCATACATCTGAGAAGGGGCCAATAATCAAGATCCACAAAGAATTCATACAACTCAACAAAAAAGAAAACAAATAGCCCAATCATTAAACAGCAGAAGAACTAGACACTTCTCCAAAGACTTAGAGATGGCCAGCAGGCATATGAAAAAATGTTCATTATCACTTATCACCAAGGATATGCAAATCAAAACCACAATTAAATACAATCTCACAGACCCCTAAATCATATACAGTGTTGTAAACCAATGTTATCTCAGTAAAAATGATATAATTTTTAGAAAAAGATACATCACATAAAAAGGAAAAAAAAAGTCAGGTTGCTTTGACCAGGCTGTAAGAAAACAAGCATCCTCCTAAAACAGTGAACAGCTCCTTCCCAAAAGCTCTGCAGGACTATTAGGGAACTTATTCTTGAACAGGATCAAATCCCTGCCCAGGAGGGCATTCCAAGACTAAGAAGTTGGCAAGGCCCACTGCCTGCCTCCTTCAGATACTATTTCCAGGAGTGTGACAAATAAACTTATGAAGATTAGCCCCACAGGATTATGTCGAGTTAGGATACCAAAAAGGGAGGAAGTTAGATCCCCGAAATGCACTAAATCCAAAAGCAAGACATAGGTAAACAGCGCCTGGTAAAGCATCGGAGAAAGTACTGAAAGAGCCTCACTGGGGCCAAAGCCACGACACAGCAAAGCCCCAATCACTCAGTAATTGAAAACGAGCTGTCAGGGCCTCTCTAATAATTACTGACTCCAGACAAACTGCTCAGTCAGTGACAAGGAGCACGACCAAGACCAAACAAACAAGGGAACACTGGAAACAAGTCCACACCACTGCTGCACTGTCTGCACCTTCTGCAGAGTACTTTGGAAACGCTGCATGTGGTGGGATGGACTGGACTCCCCTTAACTCCTTTAACCTTCTCAGACTGACAGGGAAGGCAGCAGGGAAGAAGGGGAGGAGCAGTGTATCCAGGTGACATGGGAAGGTGCAGCTGCATCCCTGAGGCTGTGTCACCATCCCTGCTCTCACCTGCCAGTGGCCAGGGGTGTTTACTGTCCCAGCTGTGATCGCGCCCCATGGAGTCTGGTCACTGGTTCTGAGGTCTCACCCTGTCCCGATTGACTACCTCCTTGGACCTCTCCTCCTTTATGCCCAGTCCATCACCACCTCAGGTCCTTTGCAACGTGCTGTTCTTCTCATATTCCAGTCCAGCTCAGCTCTCACCTGCAGAGTGAGGTCTTCCCTATCAGCCCACCTGTCACTTGCCATGACAATTCTAGGATGTCAGCTACATATCTGCATTCCCATCTCTCTTATTAGGTTTGTGAGACACAGAACAGTGTAACATAAAGTGTCAAGTCACCCTCTGTCCTCAGCAAGGGGATTTACACAGGGCAGGTGCTCACCAAATGTACCCATGTCAAACAAATGAGCAGATGGATAACAGATAGGAAGGAGAGAGGGAGGAAGGGAGCGAAGGATAGAAGGAGGAAGCAAAGGAAGGAAAATTGACAGGTGGGTAGATAGATGGGAGAATGGATGGATAGATGGGTAGGGGGATTGATAATATTTCTATTTTATTCCATAGGGCATCTCAACTTGTTGAAGAAAAGTAAACTGATAGAGTTGACCTCTGAATAACAACCAGTGAGACCTCAACTCTAGTCTTCCTTACACCCCCCAAAACACATACACACACTTGCAGTACAGTAAAGTTCCCCAAGGCAGAGAACACAAGACTTGTGGAGGTTTATGGTATGGTTGAAGGCCACCTTCTATCACGGCCCTTCACGCTTCTTATATTGTTGCTGGACCAAATTATGGGGTATGTGTGCCCTTCATGTCCAAGGCAGGGAGGACAGACTTTTCAATCATTTTACTCCATTCCACTGCATACAGCTCCCCCTTCCCCCGCCACACACACACACACACACACACACACACACACACACACACACACACACAGGAAGCCCATTCTACTGGCTCCTCCAGCACATAGTCAGGGCCACAGCCAGAAAAAGCACTAAGGTCCCTAATAGCTATCCCGGGAGCCTACATCACACATCCACACCCCACCAGGGAAGTTTACCTTCTTTTGATTAAGATTTGAAGTATACACCTTCTGATGTAACAGATTTCAAAAAAAAACTGTCAAAAAATAATGACATTATAACATCTATTTCAGAAATCTAGTTCAACTCTAGGCTTATGCACAGCTGCCACAAACTCCAAACTTGAATAGGCTTTACTTTACCCCAAAACATCTCAAGCTACCTTGCAGAGAACGTTGGCATGGGCCAGTGACCATCTTAAAGGGGCAGGTAAAATGACCCCTAGTTATCTGTGTGTTCTCTCAGGTCATAGAGAATGAAGAGAGTAACATTTAGTAGCAGTAGGTTATTTCTATCTTCAGAGACAGCACATAGTTTTATTTTAGTTTCTAGCAAGGACACCAAGGATAACTGGCTACTCTTGTTCAAATATACCCAAGTGGTCACCAAGGTCTCCGTGACTGCTGACACCAGAGATTCCTTCCCACAGCAGTTCTAAAGGGGAAGTGACGCACAGGGTAAACAACGGAGGAGACTAGAGAGCCAGACTGCAACTGCATAGGAGGCCTGAGGCCAGGCACTCTGACCAACTGCAGAGAGATATGGTCCATCAGCTATAGGCTGGAGAGGTCAGTGAGTGTCTTGATGCTTTAAAACCCTCCACACCCTCAACTTCAGAGGTCTTTTCTTTTAAAAAGTGACCTCAATTTCAGAGGTCTTTTCTTTAAAATAAACTTTTATTTGGAGTCATTTTAGATTTGCAGAAAAGCCGTAACAGTGCAGGAAGTTCCCATGTACCTTCCACTGGGTTTCGCATAACACTGACATCAACGTGCCCAAGGCCTGTGAGCCCAGAAGAGATGACGCTGGCACTTCACTATTAACTAAGCCCCAGCCTGTACTTGGACTCCACCAGCTTTTCTGTGGGGGCAAATAGCTGTTCCAGGTCCCATCTAGGAACCTACGGGCCCTCACATCTCATTACTCTCTTCTACTCCATTTTCCTTGGTTTTTTTTTTTTTTTTTTTTTTTTTTTTTTTACAACCTTCCGTTTTGAGCACTGGTCACTAGAACATTCTTCAGCTGACATCTGTCGTGGTGTTCCTTTCACAAGTGAACTAGAACTAGGGGTTCTGGAAACAACCACAGAGGTGAAATTCTCTGCCATCACATCCAACCTGGGCACATGCTGTCAACTTGCCTCCAGGTCAACCTGCCATCCTGAGATGAGGGTGGGTTTTGCCAGGTATCCCCACCATCAGCTTACCTGTCCTTTTCAGCACTCTACTCTGGAATCAAGGCACTAAGTCCAGTCCACCCTCAGGGAGAGGGAGACCAAGTTCCACTATTTGAGGGGACAGGACCACAAATATTATTTGGGATTCTTCTGCAGAGAAGAAATGTATCTTTATCTATCAATGTGACCTTGTGTATGCTTATTTTATACTTTATAAATCAATGCTACTTTTTTTTGTTGTTCTAACCCTGGCTGTTGGGGCCCTTCTGTTGAATGCTGTGTCCCTTTGACATGCCCCAAACTTTTGTTCTTTGAACACTTCCTTACTTTCTGGTACTAGAAGACATTTTAGGCTCATTCTGTGTATGTCCTGCCCCAGCCCTAGAATCTATCATTGCTTCAGGGGCCCTGATTCCTTTCATTGGAGACTGTTAGAATCCAAGATGCAGGCACTGGGTGGGCTCAGCGTTTCTAGACCCTCTCAGGAGACAGACCTAGTGGCCCACAAGCACATATACAACATGCACACTAATGACACACAGGTAGCTACATTAAGCCAATTGTAACCTCATTCACTTGCTTATTCTAACTCCATCTCCTTCTGTCTCCATCACCCAGTGTCCAGTTACTTATTTCCTCAACCTACATGTACACACAGCAATTTCTAATTGTCCACCTGCCCCAGTAAGAAACAGAGCAGTGTTGACGTGTGATCCTTTTGTCTTCACTAGACTCTTTTCTCTAACAGTGGTTTTTCTAGTGACAATTCAGCTCTCCACTTCAGTTTGATGGTGGCAAATGTTTATAGGCAGACTTTCCATCATAATCCACTCCATCCTGGGATATCCTGATATCCCAGTAAATTCTTTTTTCTCTTTGACTGCATACATTAAACTTCTCACCTTGTGGTGTACAGGTCTATGGGTCTTGCCAAATGCACTGTCATATATCCACCACACCAGTTCCACCATGCATCTCCTCTGTTGTCAGCCACACCCCCCACTCCCTCCCTGAGAACCATTTACCTATTTTCCATTCCTACATGTTTTACCTTTTTCTAAATGTCATATGGACAAAGTCATACAACAAGTAGTCTTCTGAGTCTGGCCTCTTTTACTTAGTAAAATACATTCAAGATTCATCTGTTATTATGTGAATGAGTAGCTAGATCTTTTTTATCACTGAAGAGCAATCCGTTGCATGGATGGACTGGTTTGTTTATCCATTCCTCTCCTGAAGGACACCCTGTTTCGGTTTTTAGTGATTATAATAAAGCTGCTATGAACATTCACATGCAGGTTTCCATGTAGACACTGTTTTCAATTCACTTGGGGAGCAACTTAGAAAGTGCATCTGCTAGGTTGAATGTATATTAAGACTACATTTAGTTTGTACAAAACTGCCAAACTGCTTTCCAGAATGACTGCTCCATTTGTATCCCACTAGCAAGGAATGAAAGTTCTCATTCCACAACTTCATGGGCATCCTTTGCTGTCAGGATTTGGTAGCATATCACTGCTGCTTTAACCGCCTCAGGACGGATGATGTCAGTATCCTTTCTCATTTGTGCTTGATCTCTGCTCATCTCCTTCAGTGAAGTGTCCCTTCAGACCTTTTACTTATTTCTTAATTAGGTTGTTACTTATTGTTGAGTTTTAAGAATTCATCACATATTGATACCTTTTTTTTAATCAAATATGTGATTTGCAAATATTTTCTCCAAGTCTCTGTCTTACCTTTTCATTCTCTTTCACAGTGCAAGTTTTTTTAATTTTAATGAAGGCAAATTTATCAGTTTTCTACTTTTGTGGCTTGTATTTGTGATGTTATAGCTAAACATTCATTCTCAAATCCAGTTCATGCAGATTTTCTTCTATATTTTCTTCTGGAAGATCAACGAGGCATTTTGAACATTTAAACAAGGTAATGCATATATAGAAGTGCTTGGCCCAAACTAAGTGTTTAAAAATTGATTTCTTTAAAAAGAATGTGCTTACTTTTTGAACAAAAATTCTACTTCCAAGCATTTCTCCCAAGGAAATTATCAGTAATGAAAAAAATTAATTAGAGCACATGTATATTAGCCAGATTACTATTTAGAATACTGTAAAAAAGCAATTAATTACCTAACAATAAGAGTTTAAATAAAGCATTTGTAAAGAAAGTAGTTTATAGCCAAAAAGTTGCATTTTAAGTGACTATTTAGTAATGTGGAAAATCTTCACAAATGATTAAATAAAGTAAGATTCAAACCAAATAGTACACATGGTTTTATATTTGCTCCTACACATACAGAAATGTCTGTGAGAAAACGCATGGACAGAACTTTATTTAAATGAGGTCGCCAGGCTAGAAGAGTCTCAGGCACAGCGCACTGGAGAGCAAGGGGAACGCTGCAGAAAGTAAGGCCACTTTGCTGCAGTGGGAGCGAGGAGGTTCAGTCAAGGAGAGAATGACCTCCCGACATGTGAAAGAGCTTTTTCTTCTTTGTTCTGGTTAGTGTGAGTGTTTTGTTGTGAGACCACATTCCTAACAGCTTTTTGTTGTTTCCAATAAATCATTTTGCTGGTGAAATAACTCACTGCTTATTTGTTTGAGGTCAACACCAGGAAGAATTATGCCAACACATTCACAGCAGTTTCATTGGGCGGAAGGATTGTGGGAAACCTTTGTTCTCATGTGTTGTTTGTTTTTTCCTACATTGTCAAATGTTCTAAATGAAAATATATTCCTTTTGTAATCTGAATTTTTAAAAAGTTATTCAAATAAAATGCTGACACTTCCTTCATCTCCCTCCTCCTTCCTTCCAGGTGTGGATTAGTACCAGGAGATGGAGGAAGCAGACACAGCAGACCTGAAGGGAGACGAGGACGCTCCTTAGGTCAGCTCCTCTGCTGTCTTCACCCTTGCAACCAGTGACCATCTTCACCTCACAACCAGTGCCACAGCCCTCGTGGCAGAGAACAAGGAACGGCTCTTTCCTGGCTAATCAAAAGAAACAGAATGTCACTGTCAAGAGAAACTCAAGAATATGCTGACCAATTCATACTGGGGCCTGGGGTGGGGGCACCCCCAGGAGAGCTCAACCAGCTGGAAAGGCACAGGATGGAAATGTCAGGTCACCAGCTGGAACATCCAGAAACTACTCCTGAAGATGAAAACAATTTGGAGAGACAAATTCATTACAAATGGAACCACGAAGGAAATAATGATCCCCAAAGCGCTGGGGTTCAAGGAAGTCGAACAGCAGGAAGACAGCGCTGGGCAAGGAGTCATAGACAGAGAGCTAGGGGCAAATTCGTGGTCACTTGCTGGTCACTGTTATGAGCTGTGTGAGCGCAGTGCCCACATGGCCAGCACCTGGGCATGAACCAGGGGCAGGGAGGTGAAGAGCCATGCTCAAGGGCCCCAGGACCCCACCCAGAGGTGGAATCAGTAGCTCTCACTTACGGTAACAGCTGATGACAGGTGAGCAGGGGAGACTGGCAGAGGACGGGAGGGAAGTCGCAGGTCGGGGCAACAACATGGGATCTCTAAGCAAAGTAAGGTCGTTTCTTTTCCTCCCGGCTAGAAAGCCACTTGAGGGTTTCAGTGAGTGAGTCCATGACCTGCCTGAGGTCCCAGTGCCCTGAGGAAGGGTGCCGGGGAAGATGAGATCTAACCTGAGGCCCCAACTGAAAGGCCAATAAACAACAAAGGCAAGTGGTTTGTGGGTTGCTCCAAGGTGATAGTGGTGACAGCAGGAAAAAGGGGCCCAGTACTAGATAATTTTGAGAACCAACGAGATTTGGCCCAATTCCTTACAGTTTTAGCTGCTTCATGCATTCCTCATAGCACACCCACCTTCCCAATATGAATGGTCACAGAGACAACCCCTAATATTTGCCTCTTCAGCCCAACACTCCTCCCCTCAGGGTGCCTGAGCCCTGCTGTGACCCCAACTAGTGACCGTCCTCCCATCCTTCTAGCCCACTGAGTCTCACAACCTACAGACCACTCTCTGCTTGCCCCTCTTTGCTCCCTATCCTCCTGTCCCTCTTTATCCAGTGGAAACTTCCAGGAACAGCCAATATAATCACTCCTCGGCACACACCTGTATTTCTGTTCTCCCTGTACCTCTCCACTTCACTGTGATCAGCTGACAATGCCCAGGGCTGGTTAACTCAAATCTGCTCCACCATCCAGACCTACACAAGCACAAAGATCATGAAGGAAAAACCCACTGGCCCACGCAAAATTCAACTGCACCCATGTGGCAATGGGTGCCCAATCACTCCATGCCTGGTCCTCCTCTCTCTGACAGCGACCTCATGTTGTGGTCTTTACTGCCCTCAGCCTCAGCCGAGTATTTCATTGAGGAAAGAGACCTTCTTTAAGTGCCAGTCATTTCTTCTTCTAAATGCCCACCTCCCTTCCTCTGTGCCCACATTCTTTGCCCCTCCTACTATCCTGGAGATGTGAGTGAAGGCACACTCTGGACTTGCTCTCATCTCAGTGATAATGACATGTGTCAAGCAACTGTCCCATCTTCCCAAGGTTACGCCCACTAACATGCAGGTCTACCACAGCATCTTCACCCACAAACAGAACCTGCAGTCTGCATTCTCTCCCTTCCAGAAACCATCGCATCTCTCACTTTACAGAATAAACCCGCCACCTACCTCACCATTCCTCCGGCCTACCCTCTCAGCACATCCGAGCACGACCTTCTCTGCAGCACTCTACAATCCATGTACTTATTTTCTATACTTCCATGTTTCATCAAATGAATGGAATCACACAACAGGGACCTTCTGTGTCAAGGCCATATGACCCTTGCTGCAAAATTCTCATCACCTGACAAATGACCCTGTGGTCTTCCCACAGCTGCTAACTCCCAGCTCCAGGAAATACCCTTAAGTTTATGCCTTCCAGAACAGCCCACGGTCTGGTTTCCTTCCTTCTCTCAAACACACCGTCTCAGTCTTGCTTGCGCATCCCTCCTCATTTCACAGCCTCAGAAGCTAAAGCACCGCAGGGCTCACTCTTCCAAACTCTTTTCTCATCAAAGGGAAATGAGGACTTAAGAACATACTGATAAAAACTAAGGAAGCAGAAAAGAGAATCAGTCCTACACATGCATACTTGAATGGTCACAAAAAGCCAGTGGAAAGGTCCTCTTTCCAAGGTCACCTTACTGTCCATCTGGGAAAGTACACTCTCGAACCCTACGCTTCACATCACACAAACCCCACATGCATGGTGGATCTAAAAGTGAAAAAGAAGACAATAAAGCTTTTTGAAAACAAATCATTTTTCTGATTTAAGTAACCAAACACTTACTAAAGAGGACACAAAAAGAGGTAATCATAAAAAGAAAAATGCGACTCAAAATTAATTCATCAAAAGATAACAATGAGTGCATTCGAAAGCCACATACAGCAGATCTTCAAATTATGTTGTTTCTTTGTTATGTTGATGACATAAAAAGAATCCCGGCCTACTCTGAAAGAATTTTTCAAGGACCTGCTCTCTCATGTCATGTCCCCTAAAGTTGCAGGGGACAACCTTCTATGATGTCTATGATGTTAAGTGAAGACTAATGTATAGAGAAAAGACATTTGTGCTATCTCTACATATAGATATACACACACACACACATTCCTATAAACCAGTAAATATAAACCACCAACCCAATAAAAAAAATGGGCCAAAGACTTGATGGTGCACATCACAAAAGACATCCAAATGGCCAACAAACATACAAAGAGGTGCTCCCCTGCCTCAATCACACAGCAGTGATCCCAGCATGGAATGGGGCCGAGTTCTGCAGGGGAATGCCACTGTGTGTGAATGCACGTGTGTGTGTGTGTGTGTGTGTGTGTGTGTGTGTTACCTGTGTGCATGTATACATGTACATGTCTGTGTGTGCAAGTGCAGATGTCCTATGCATGTCCTTGTCCATATATACACCCATGTGTCTGTGTGCCCATGTAGTCTTGCATTCTTGACAAGTCAGGGAAGTTTTTAGGTAGAGGGTCTTAAAACAAGGCACAAGTTGTGCCACCTGGCGACTCCTGTGTGTCCCCCACAGCTTCAGGCACTGGGAACCAACCATCAAGGAGCTTTACTTTCAGGAAGGAGACAGTCAGTGATACCATGCTACCTTGCTAAGCGCTACACAGGCAATGAAGAGGGCACAGGAAGAGAGAAGGAGCTCACTACCCAGAGGGAGGGAAGAGAAAGAAAAAACAAACAGATTACGGAACTGCCTTGAGCAGGGAACTGCCTACATACCAGTCACCTGGGTCCAATGTCCTGGTATCACCCCAGAGGGCCAAAAAAGGGGTCTGCACGTTATCTTTTGGGCACTAAGGAGTCATTGTGTTTCTAAGGATGCTCACACACGCCCAGTGGGACTCTCTAAATAAGCACCAGCCATACACTTTTCAAGGAGACTTCAAAGACAACATCAAGGTCACTTTCCTCCCAAGACTGCCCCTGAACTTCACCTCCCAGCACCTGCTGGGAATGCCACGTGGGAATGCCAGCCAGGTTCTCATTGAGTTCTCGAACAAGAGCAATCTTCCCCATGGTGGTTCGTGTTACCTTTTGCTTCATCAGTATTCAACAGCAATTTATCCCTCTCTCTTTTGCCTTCTTTTGTGCTATAGAGATAAGTAACATGTCTAATCTCTGCTATCTCCCAGCTGCAAATGCTCAAGCATTTTTTTTCCTCTTTATTAAAAAAATAAAATCTCATTTTAGATTTGCTAGAGAGACAGCTACTCATCTTTATTGTACTAACAATCTGCCACCCAGAGGCCAGGCAGAAGTTACAGATGGGAGAGAACACATGAGGCTGGGAGATATCAAAACTCCAGGAACCTATACTAGAAGACCCACCTCTCTTCAAAAACCCTCCAGACATGGCTCAGAAGAGGCCTCCTGCCTTCACCTCCTGTTGAGCCCCGAGGCACAAGCTGCCAGTTCTTCGGGGATTGGTCTCTTGACCCCCCCAGCAGAACCGGCTGCTAATTTCAAGGAACGCCCACAATATGAGATGCTCCTGGGGTTTCTTGGAGTAAAAGAGGGTTAACTTTCTCCATGTCTTTGCCTCCCAGCCAGCTGCAGGTACCCTGCAGGGAGAAGCTCTCACACTTCAGTCACACGGTACCCAGAGCAGTTCTGGGTGGGCACTTGGTGATCAATAACCACCTGCTGGCAGATCAGGAGGGAAAGTGAAGCAGTGAACCCCGAGGTTTCAGATATAGAGACCATGCTTCACAGGGCCAGGGCAGAGTGCCTTGATCAAGAACTGCAAAAGACACACAACAGAGCCAAGTCCAGGGACCACCTCTGAATCTGCCTTTTCCTTCTGCTCCTCGAGGGGTCCTGTGGCCCCTGGGGCCAGCACCTACTCTGGTTCCCTCCTCTGCACATACATACAGTCCTCCCACTCGTTTCTTACTCCTGCACCTGGGCACGCCCACAGCCCTCACACCCCAGGACAGCCCTTAGAGAGAGCAGGTCATCACCAGCACACAGGGAGCCAGTAAGAGATGAAGCGACAGAAAGCTGTTTGCCTGAGTCTCAGTTCCTGGATACACATCATAACTACATCTGGCAACTTGTTCTGTTTTTATTATCATTTTAAAATAATTATTCTGGCCCCGAAGGGGTTTGCAGGGTGAGATATGAATGGCTCACGGCCCACAGCAATGGTCCAATGATTCATGAAGGGGCCAAGGGAGGAGGGGGTGCAGCCGCCAAACCACCTGTCTGGGCTGAGGGCGCAGAAGCCCGCAGTGTCTCTCCCTCAAGCTCACCTTCATTCTCCAGACACGCCTGACAAGTTGACATTGGTGTTAAAATTTTATCATTTATGTAACAGCTCAGTTATTAACAGTCTCATTTGCACGTGTCAGAGGAAGAGAAAAATCACCTAATTAACCACTTTCCCATCAGCAAAAGGAAGGGGGTTGCGCTGCCAATTTGTCTCCAACTCCATCCTTCCTACCCGCTGAAATCCGCTCCCCTTTGATCGGAAAAGATTTATAATCTTTTGTCATAAGGGACTGGAAAAATTCTTCCAATTATGGGAATTTTAAATAGACCAACTCAAATATTGTCCTTTTCACAACAGGAGCCTGCCACCAAGGGAGACCCCACATCCACTATGTCTGGGCTTGAGACAGACAGCTCTGTTCCTAAAAGAATCTCCATCCTGGAGGCAGTTCAGAAGCAAAATAGCACGAGTCATTGAAAGTCTAGGAAGTGCAAAGATACTCTTTTCCATCAACTTACCGCAGAGCCTTTGCTGAGCCTGTCCAGGAAGTTATATGCTCTGCACAGACACCCTTGTCACCCCCACGCCAGCAAGGTGCCAGACACATACTCAATGATTATTAAAGGGAAGAGGGCACAGGCTACATGACATAGCACAAAAATCAGAGTCAGGAAGGCCGAGCCTGGAGGTAGATCAAGCCCCTCTCTTCAGCCTGACTCCCTTTAGAGACATGGGGATAAGAATATTCCCACCAGAGAAGACTGCGGTGAAAGACAAAAGAGTACTGCTAAGTCTTGGCGCTGGTCAGCCCTCCCAAATTCTCAGTACAGAGCAAGCCCAAATGTTGCTCTCCTGATCCCAAATCTACCACCCAAAGACATTGCTTCCCCTGCTCCCCAGGGAAGGTAGGTCACGCACTGCCCACGGGCTCTGGCCCCATCGTTTTCTGGGACATCAGCTCTTTGACTTACCAGAGAGACTCCCTTTCCATTAAGGTGACAGCACCCTGGGGTCAGGCCTCAGATCCCATGTGTGCAGTCACCCAAAGCTTATGACACAGGCTGCCCCTGGTATACCACATCCTCTCCTGGCCGGTGCTACAACCTGAGACTCCACGAGTGGCTAGCTGCTACTTAGGGCAATGCCCCTCAATTCCAGGAGAGGCCGACCCTGACAACACCCACGCTGCCTGACTAGGGCCCAGTGCAGTCTGTGTCACATCCTGTCTTGTCCTCGCCCACGCAGGTCCAGTGTGGTTCCTTGGTAGACTGGGGCTCCTCGAGGACACAGCCGCATTCGTGGATTCCGAGCAGACAGCATATGGTGCACAGTAATGCTTAATGAACATGGTCCTATTTGAAAGAATAAGCAGAGGAGGAAACAAGAGGAGGAAGGGAAGGAAGAAAAGCTACATAAAAATATTACCTTTTTGGGGTACTCTAACAAAAGTGGGGGCACAACTGCCTGGTCTCTCAGCATGTCAGACAACAGAAGCCAGAGGGGCAACCAGGCAGAGCCCATCACCCAGGGAATCTACAAAGCCTAATCTGAGCTCAGTGGCTCCAGCACCCTCTCAGGAGCTGTAAACCACAGGCAGACAAGGCCCCAAAAGGGACTGTCAGAGTTAGGAAGGAAGGGAGGGAGGGGGAGCCAGAGTACGTAAGGGAAGATGCCAGCCCAAAGCACCCCGCAGAATGACACAGCGGACTGAAACACTGAACAAGAACTCCCTTGGCATCCCCAGGCAGAATGGCAGTCACAGATGGTGCCCCGTGCTCTGGGTATACAGTGGGACCACCATGCAGTCCTGAGTCCCGATCACAAGTTGTAAACTCCCCGAGGCACGGGAGAACAAGCCCCCCTGAGAACTGAGCAGAATTAAATATGCAGCCAGCAGCGTCTAAAAACCACTGATGAAGATAAGAAGTGTGTTCTTCAGCTGCCTTGAGCAAAAGCGTCTCCTGTCAGATAAGTAATGATCAGAGCTCTCAGCCCCACTGCTCAACAGGCAGTTATTCAAGGCACCGTGGTTTGATTACCAAGCCCCGGCCTGAATCCAAGGCAGGCCTGAACAGGCGGAGCAGGTGACAGAAGCTCCCCGCGGGGCACACAGACTGAGCCCCACCTGGCACTCTCTAAAGCATAGTCCATCACTCCAGAACAGACCAGGGGGTCCACAGAGGCCTGTTGCTTTAGATTCTGGATCCACACGTCAGACACATCACTGCCTATGGAGGCAGCCCACTGGGCTATAGCCACTCAGCAAGCATCCTCTTTCCCAAGAGGGGCCGGAGTCTGCATGAGGAAGAATGAAATGTCAGCAGCAAGGAGAGTCACACAACGTGTTTTTATGAAGTTCCCCTTAAGCCAGCAATTTGGTTTAACTGAATTTATTCCTCATTAAATTCTTAACCTGAAAACATAACTGTTTTATAAATACATGCCTCATTCTGACATCCCCAATGCCTTGCTTGTGAAAGACGGTACTGCCAAATCCCACTTTAATTACTGGAACACAGGTGAGCCCTATTTGCTCTGGGCCCATAAATCACCCCAGCTCCCACTCTGGCCTTGCTAGTCTGGCCCGTGGCTGCCTCCTCTTCCAACATGTGGTGCAAATAACAAGACTAATCTTCCCCCCCCTCAGCCCCCCAAGTCCTGGTGACATGCAGTCATAAAATTCTAAGCCAGTCACTTCCTGGAGCACAGGGAAAGGGACCACTGACCTCCTAAATACTGAAACAACAATGAGAGTTAAACAGTCTGTTTCTGGACCAAGACGGTCCTGCCTCCCTCCCAGGGGCTAGACACTGGAGCAAGGCACTTTTTCAAAGACTATCTGGCCCTAAGGACCTCACCCTACCATTACCGCCTGAATGGCCTCCCAGCCCGAAGCCTGCATGAGCAGGCACCACTCCCTTGGTGCTGTGTACTGTGGACATAACACAACCCCAAGAATTTGAAGGTCACTCGGGAGGTCTTCACTGCTCCATCAGCTCCAACCTGAACCAGTCAATAGCCCCTCAATGGTAACCACATCCTCTCATGCCAATAAGCTTCCTGCTTCCCCATACCAAAAAGTGTCTATGGGTTGATCTTAATGTGTAAATTAAACCATGTGACTTTGCATGCAAAATCTTTAAGTCATTGACCACTGCAACTGAGCCACAATCCCAATCCTTGAACTCTCAGTAACAATTCTCTGGCCAATACCCTCAAGGTTCTGACACTGCCCCCCACCCCAGCCTCTCTCTCCCTCTGACCCTGGCCTTAGCATTGGATCCATTCATAGGGGGCTCCTCCCAGGTTCCAGGGCTTTGCTTAAACAGCACTCGCTTAGGGGGGCCTCCCTGGTGGCGCAGCGGTTGAGCGCTGCGCTGTGGAGCTGTCGGCAGCGGCTATGCGAGTTCGACGCCTGGCCGGGGAGATGCCCGCATGGCGTAGCAGACCTCTCCTTTCTCGCCGGCTGCTCCCCTCAGCAGTGTATTTCCATGCATCTGCCTCTCCTGCTCCCCACTCTGTCTCTGGTGAACCCTCTTGCCACCCCACACCTCTGGCCTGTACCCCAGCTTGTATGCATAAATAAATAAATCTTAAAAAAAAAAACAGTACTCGCTTAGAAAGGTCCTTCTCTGGCCACCCCACTGGGGGCCCTGTTCACCCTATTGCTCTTAACTCACAGGGTGTTCCATTCCAAATATCCTCAAGGGCTCACACATCTTCCTTCTCTCACTGGAACATCCACCCTGTGCACTGATTCAGCCATGGCACGTGCATGGCCCCTGTCCCTCGACAGCTCCATCTAAAATGATTTTAACACCAGACAACTCTACCCTTGGTTAAGAATTTAAACAGTTCTACATGGGATCTGAACTCAGGGGTGGGGCAGTGGGGAGGAAGGCCTCACAAGGTCCAGATTTCAATTAGAAAGTGTATTGATATCCTGGGTCTCCCTTTATTGCCGAAACCACCAAAAAAGGTACCGCCATCCATGTTCCACAGATGAGGAAACTGAGGTAGAGCTACCAAGCAGTTCACCCAGGACAATGAGTAGCTGGTGTCCCAGCAGAACCACACCAGCATTCTCCTCTTGCAGGGTTCTAGCCCCATGGGTACATCAAAGTGGCCTGTAGGGCAGGGTAAATGGACGGCAAGGGGTTGATTAAACAGACCAGCTTCTCAGCTGCCACCCAGACCTGGAGCCAGTGTCCAGGGGTGGAGTCTGGGCACCACTGCTAGTGGTAGTCAGAGCCCAGTACTGCCAACAGCAAGCAGGGGACACCAGCAAGTTCTCTGAGCGGCCCGGCAGACTCACCTGGCTCCAGGGACAAACACCCATCAAGGGGCTGAGAGTATCCCTATTTTAAAACCTGCTGACCAAGAACCCAAAATGGATCATTTTAAATAAAAGTGAACACTGGAGATTTTCATTCTGTATGATAACATTTCTATTAAAACAGAACAAACTTGAGGGGTTATATCAAACCAGTTCCGGTGGGATTCGTGTCCGCTCTAATCCACTATTCAGGCTCCATCTCATTAACATAGCAGGCTTAATTGGCATTTCATGCCTGCATTGTGTCTCAGAAATGAGCAAGGTGTAATTATGGTAAAAAGAGCACTCCAACGGTTTTAGTTTAATTCATGTCATTCATCGCGTCAGAATAAGCACAGATGTTCTATTGGAAGACAGAGAGGAAGATGAGCTGCTTTCAAATGACACTTTTTTAGTTTAAAACTTTATTTAAAATAAAAGTTATTTAAGTGAAATTTACTACACAGTGTTTTTCTCCCTTTGTTTTACTTGCTATAGGGCATTAACTTTCAAAGGCTGGTTCCGCTTAATTTGATTTTTCATTTTCAAATGAACATCTGTGTTTAGGTCTAAAAAGCTCTTTGTTTAAACATACAGAGTCCCAGAAAGGGTCTGAACAAAGCTCTCCTCTGTAAACACTTGATTACCAGGAAGGCCTGCTTTTCAGGGGATCCATGGGCTGTAGGTTGGGGGAGGTGTGCTCTGCCTTCTCTCCTTTGAGTTGGTGAGAAACTTTCCTCTCTTTTCAGAGTGGAAACAACAGAGGCGCCACCACAGTAACTGCGGAGAGGAGCTGCCGCGCTTCCTCTGGGGTGAAGCCAGAAGCAGTGGAGGCAGAAGGGGAGCCCGTGGTCTCCTGGAAGGCAGCCCAATCAAATGCTGTCCTTCGTTTTGAATTGCAGCTACGCTAAGGCTCCCTCCCCAGGCTGCCCCTCAGCTCGTAGGGGTGTCACCACTGGGTCCCACGGGAGGACAGGCCCACCACCAGGGCCCTCACACTCCCCTGACAAGGAACTCTGGAGGTGGTGCCCGAGCACTGGTGCTGAAATGGAGCAGGGCCTTAAAGGTCAAACAAGCAGACCCATATGGCTGGGCCTGTTTCTGTCCTCGTCAGTACGGACAGCATCTGAGAGCTGACCCACCCACAAAGCCACTGCAGGCACATCATCAGGTGCAGAAAACTGATGTTAGGAACACGTAACACAAACAAAACATGAAATCAGCCCCACCCAGAGTCATGTCAGTCAACCCCAGAAGGAAGCTGAATGTGAGTGCGTTGGTTGGGGGTGTGGGGGAGCTGGGAGGTTCAGTGTCTGAACTCTTGGGACTGAGAGGAATGGGGGCCAGGGTCCCTGGGGACAGACAGATGGCTTCAATTGTTTTTTTCTTGTTGTCCGTTGATAGGAGTTATCAGTCTTCTCTACCATCATCATCCGGGTTAGCAGGGGAAGATTAACCCAGCTCACTGGTGCGTGGGTCTAAACAGTCTGAAACACTTCTTTGTTTTCATAACACTATATTTAGAAACCTCTAAATAACTCCCCTCCCCCAGTGTTGCAATAATATACATTTTTTAAACTCACTAATTGAATGTTGCCATTACAAGAGCTATTTTGGACCATCTGCTAAATATGTAATTTAGGAATTAAGATTCATATCTTACAAGATAGGCTAATTATTCCTTTGAATCCATTTGGGTACTTTCTGAGCATTCACACAAAGTCCTGCAGTGAGCAACAATGACCACCTTCTGTTTGGGAGCAGGGAGGTCAGGAACATACAAAGGGGACAATGGGGTCCCAGCATGGCAGGAAGCCATCAAAGCCCAGGCATGGAAGGACAGTGAGGTCATGAGGCCACACCTTGCCAGTCCAGAGGTGCCCATTCTGGGCTTAAAAGCTACAGGAATTTCTGTGTGCTAAACCAAAGGCTTTCTTCTAAAGCTTCCACTCATTTAATCTATCCATGTTCAAACCCTACTCCACCCAGAAACAGTGTCCCAAATATTCTTTAAACCTCCTGCAGCTGCCACACTGCAAGTTCGTGACCAAGCCAGAGCCTCGTGCCTAGGCACCTAGAGGGCACACCTATGACAACCATGACCTGTCCCTATCCTCATAATCCCTTGTCCTTACAGGGGACCATGGAGATGGATCACGGGTGAATTGGTGGTGGGCTGCCCAAGGGGAATACAAAATGTAAAAGACATAAATAACAATAAAAAAAAAAAAAGGAAGAAAAAAAAAACCCTTGTCCTCATGTCCCTCTTCAGGAGCCACATACTTCATGTCAGTTGGCCTACACAGGGACTTTCTGAGTCAGAACAGCAGCACTCTCACCTCCTTTCATGTCAGCACTCTACATCCAGTAATATGGTCCCAAAGGCTTTCCTTCTGATTCTACGACACAATAGTGGTTCTCTCTGACAACACTGACTGTGATGTCCATCTCGAGAGCTACTCAGACATGCAGCAACAAAGTGCCTCTTCTCCATCTTCATGTAAGTGGTGGTTTTGTCTCAAATGTCTCTCTTTTATTCCAAATAAAATTCCTCTTGCTGAAGGAGCCATCATTTCAGACTATTAAGATGCTTTAAGATATCTCCATAGGTTGCACCAATCAATAAATCCTGTTTCTGTCCCGTGACTCACCACCTGCCTTGACGCCAGCCTTGGGCAAGGCGTCCAGGATCCACACACAGAATAATACTTCTTACATTTCAGAGCATTTCCTCAGCAGAACAAGTAAACACTTTTTATCCAAACAAAGCTCATTATGTCCTTGAGTTTCTTTTCTTTCTCCCCATTCCCTAGTGTCCTATATACAACTGAAGGAAGAAAAACTGATCAGGAAACAGTGCGATATAAGAGAGGAATTTCAATATGAACTCACAGGCCGCCTTGAGGTAAGTCCTTGGAGGAAAAGAAATTAAAAACAGGAGAGTAGAGAAGAAACACAAAGGGAAGACCCTCACTCAAGTATCCCTGATACTCCTGCCCCCATTTGCACTGCAACCCTCACTCCACATGTACTGCACCTCTCACCTCTGCCCCCGGCACCCCAGATGCACCACCCTCACTCAAGCATCATGGCATACACCGCACCTCCACAGCAAAGGGGGAGTGATCACCCTGAGGTCAGGCACCGGCGGTGCTTGAGATGACTGGTCAAAGCAGGCAAGCATGGAAGATCTAGATTCCATGTAACCCCTTCTCCACCCGGCTGCTCCCTTCCTGTCTCAGACCCATAGCTGGGATACCAAGCTTCTCAGGGGTTAGTACTGCTTCTACTAGGAGTCACCCCAGAACCTCCAGTTCAAGCGATATGAAAGAGAGGAAACAGTAGGCTGAGGGAGGAAGAATGCTAAGTGACCTCGGGCTCCGTAAGTGTATGAAAGAGCAAACAAGACCCAAGAGGCTAAAACTGGATGATAAAATTTAGTGATGAGATGGGACATGGACATAGACTCCGTTATACATGGAGCCAAGGGCAAGAGAGGACGTGAGCATGATAGACCTCACTGCCCCATTAGTCCACGGTGAGGCACTGCAACCTGTGGTTAGGGGCCCAGGCTGGCCTGAGAGAAGCCAAGACCCCACTGTTGAGGACAAGAACAAACACAGACCAGTTAGAATCATACATTCCATATGAAGTACACCAATTCAATAAAGGAAATGTAGCACGCCCCACACTAGGGAAAGCACCATTGGAAATGGGAACACCACTGGAAATGGACAAAGGAGGAGAACCATTTAGGGAAGCAGGGGCTCCCCACTCCAAGAGCATGCCTTCCGGCCACCCACCATCAGTTGAAGACAGAGACGGTCATGCTCTGAGATGACAAGGTCAGAGATGGCAAGGTCGCACGTCCTGGGACCAGACCAGCTTTGTTCCCGGCCCTAGCACCAGCCTCTCAACCCAAATGTTCCTGCTTCTCCACATGAAGAGTAAGATTTGCAGTAACCACAGGAAAAGCTTAATAGAATATTAATAGAACGGCTGACATTCAGATGTTAGCTGCTGCTAACACACTCTCCCCAACCCGCCATGACCTCTAGACAAATTCGCTTCTTGGCCTCTTTCCTGGCAACATTCAAGATAGGCTGAGGAGATGAGTGTTGTGAATGAAACAAATGAGTAGGTGGCTCCATTTAAATCAAATGCTAAAGGATGAGCAAGACTCAAGTTTGATTCATCTTTGTTTCCTGAAGCACCTAAAATGCACCACACAGAGCAGGTGTTTAACAAATGTTTCCTAATTGAGAGCAACAAGGAGCCTCTGTCCTTCAAGAGGTGAGAATCTCCCAGGAAGATGATGAACCACAGCAAGTATGGGCAAGCACCTGGGGGCACTTTGTGGGGCACCCTAGTTGAGATGCCAGGAGGGCACAGAGGAAAGGGATGGGCAGGGCACCGTGAGAAGGAGGGCTATGTATGCACAAGGGCGTGGGGCAGGCAGTGCTCTGGGAGACCAGGACGAGGTCACAGCCACTCTGGGGTAGAAGACTGGGCCCAGCAGGTGGAGCAGAAAAATCAGCAGAGAGCCAAGAAAAAGGCAGGACAGGTTCTTAAGTCCATGGAGAGGAAGAGGCCGTCTGTTCAGAATCAGTCATCAGAGGCAGGGGCATCACCTCGTGCTCAGGGCTGCCCTGCCAGGCCACATCTAAAGATCCAGATCCCGACGTCCTGGGTGGAGCTCTGGCATCTGATCTCACTGAAGTAAGTCTCAGCAGAGAGGCCTGCTGGAGGCAATGAGGAAGTGTCGTGACACAAGGTTTCTGTCAGGAAGAGGTCAAGCAAGCAACCTTGAATAGCGCACAGCGCCGGTCGTGCCTGAAAGCAGGCCTGACGCTGGGGCTCACAGCGCAGGGGACAGCACTTGGGCGCTTTCCCGGAGACATGCAACAGCCAGGCCAGTGAGAGGGCCCCGGGCACCCATGAGTACAGCCGCTGGCAGGCACCAGAGCCGGCCTCTTCTTCCTGACCAGTTGGACGCATCCTAGAAGAGCCGAGGGTCTGCAGGGAAGAGGATGCTGCCTCAACGTGGTCCCCTCGGGCCCCACCCCTGGCCCCAAGTGCCTTGTCCAATCCAGGTGAACCCCTGTCGAAACCAACAGTGGCTAGTTAAGCAAGTACAGGGGGACAGGTGAAGTACACCTGAAGGCCTTGAGCATAAGGTGTTTATCAAAGGGCCACCACTGACCTTTGGGGCAAAATAATTCATTCCCAAGAACTGCTGCAGTCAGTGCCCTAGCCCCAACCCCTTACATAGCAATTGCCCAGCAAGGACCTCCTCCCCCACAAACATTTCCCAGTGTGGAATTGCTTGGGAGACCACTTCATAGGGCGAGAAGACCACACCACCTCACACCAGGGCTCTGAGAAGCTCTCTGACCTCTGTCCTTCCTATCTGCGCTCGCAGACACAGCCAGCAGAGAGGCTGGCACTCCCAGGCCTGCTGTCCCCGCTGCAGGATGAACTGGACCTTGCCCCAGAGGACAGAGGTAGCTGCAGCTCTCGCTGGGGTGCCTGCCCAGGACCTGACCCGCACCCAAGACACGGGGCCCACTCACACCCCTGGTCTGACCTGCACGCAGCAGAGGCCAGCCCTCTTTCTCCTGACAAGCACGGCTTCTCAATCACTGCACAAGTAGACTATCAGCCCCAAGTACCGTATGGACATACATGTGCATGAACACGCACTCACACATACACGCACTGACACAGCTGGACTAATTGGGGGCTAGAGGCACAGCTCTCAACAATGGACTTATTTTCTCCCAAGCCAGCACTATGGAAAATATCACTGATGACAGACCTCCAAAGTCTAGGCTTTGCAGAACAAGTGAGTGGTACAGAGATACGCACGAAGCTTTCCTTTCTGTCCTGCTCACACTCCTGTCCCTCAAAAGGTTTATGCTGAGTTCATTCTGGAAGGTGCATCCAGTCACTTCTGCTGCTTCCCAGCCTCTTTCTTTTGTTTCCCAGTGAATGTCTGGGACGCAGACTCTGCCCAGAACCTTCCTTCCAGAGGTAGCACTGTCATAGGCGAGCACTTCCCTTTCAAAATCAATGTCAGGCTTAATGAAGATGTGCCTGGTTTACAACTGTCACATGGAATGCAACTGGGTCTTAGAAGAGAAAGTTTCATCTCTTTCCTCTATCCTTGGTGTGGATCGTGGTGAAAAATCCCTTGGACTCCTGGGGTGCTCACTTTAGCAACCAGCCCCTGGAAATGCCATTAGCATAGAGGGCTGCTTTATAGACTCCTGCACCAACAAGAAGTTAGAAAGGAAAAGGCCCACATCTGTGGGGTCACGAGTGAGATTCACTGCCTTTGGCCACTGGTGTTTCCACACTGGAAGGAGGTCACACTGGGCAGTTCCAGTCCAAATTCTTCTTGCCCAAGCCTCCTCCCTTCCTCCATTCTTCCATTTTAAAAAAAGCAAAAAACAAGTGCCTTCCCTCCCTACTTCTTGGAAGGACTATCTGACTATCTGCCCTTAAACGCTGGGCCTTCACCTCCCTTCCTTCCTGACCAAGTCCCCGTGGAGCCTGGCATGACGTGAGAGCTTTCCTCCACCTGTGTGGACACCACAAAGCAGGGTTGTTTCAGAGCACACACACATTTTAATTGGGACAAAGTTGGAAGACGATAATAGAAAAAGTGGTTCTTTGACTACCAACCCTGGGCCTGGTCGAAGTTCCCCAGCTGCGGTTCCCTGGGGTTCTCTGGCCTTGGGGAAGGGCACAAATTCAAGCTCAGGCCATACACACAAGTCAGAGTTATCCCAGCTCATGGGGGCAATAGAAGGGCAGGGGTTGGAGATTTGGAGGGTGATCTGGACTGACTGAGCTACAAGGCACCCTAAAATTCAGAGTGCTATGCCAGCCACCAGAGACATAGCCATTTTGCTCCAGCTCATTTTCCTCACTGACATCCATAACTCTGCTATGCTCTTACCTTCCTACTAGGCAGCCTGACCAAAGCCCTTATTCCCCCCAAAGAGGGTGTACTCCCCAAGTGCTATGTTCAGCATTCCTCTCCTCATTCCATGTCTTCCCAAGACACCTTGATGTGCAGGTGTCCCTGTCAATGCCTGAGCAGAGGAGCCTGGAATCGCTTTCCATCCTTGGATCTGATGCCAACCTGAATCTCCCCATGTGCCACAGAGGCACATCAAATTTCCACATGTCAAACTAAGCCCAAAGTCTACATTCTATCCCTCCTTCCAAACTGTCCTGATTAAGGACACCTCCAACTGCACAGGTTTGAAAGTCAGACGCCCAACAGTCCTTCCTGCTATGTCCTCTCCCGCCAGAGGCTGCCACTGCCAGCCCAACCCCATCACCAGACCTCCAGGGTGATTTCCTTACAGCCAGTCCATCTGGTCTCGAACAACCACCTCTTTCCTACTAATCTTCCCACTGGCTTACACACACCCCAACAGCTCGCCCAATATTTTATACCAAACAATACCATGTAATAAAAAAGCATTCTGATGACATCACACCCATTCCTCCCTCAAGACACTCCATGCCTTCCTCCTAGGCTGAAATAAAGTCAGAACTCTAGTGGGCAGCCCTGCCCGCCCTAGCCACCAACGATCTTCACAAATATCGTCCTCTGAAAGAGGATGGCACTGGCCCCCGGCAGCATGCATCCATATACCACACGAGGCACCGGGGGTAGTCTGCCTCAGCCCTGAGACTCAGACAGGCCGCTGACAGAGCCCTCATGCCTCCAAGCCTGGGAGCACCGGCAGCACTGATGGGCAAAGGTGGAGAACATGCCTCAAATCCACACCATATCCAGTGGTAAAGGAAGCGATGTGGCTCTTAGAGGGCTGAAGTGTGGAAAAGGATCACCCCAGTTTGTGTGGCCTCTAAGTACAGCTCAAGAAAGGGACCACCTTCATCCACCAAATACCACAGCATGCCTGCTATGTTCCTGCACAGAGACCGGCACAGGGGCTTGGCAAAAGAAAAGAAGGGCAAAAGCCATGGAGCTTGGTTGAGGAGAAAGATGGTGACGAAGCGGATTCCCCATCAGGCTACATCGTAGAACCTTGCAGCGACACACTGTGGTACTGAGACGGGTGAATACTCCATCTCAGGTGGGCCCAGGGGACAGACAAGTGGTGACCACAGGACTCCTGCAAGAAGCACCCACAGCCCTCAGACACTCCCAACTGCAGGCCCGCTGAGGGCAGAGACCCTATCGCAGCATTTAGGGATCAGAACTGGACCAGATGGCTCTGAGGGTTCCTCTGGCTCTGAGACTGCATGGTGCATTTGTCCCCTATGAACAGATCAGTAACCTTATTTACATGTTAAATGCAGGTGCCAGGAAAGCTAAGAGGATGAGTCCTCAGCAGGTAGAGGAGCCCCGATGCGCAGTTAACCGTGCCTCTCCTCGGCAGAGACGCGAGGTCCCGCTGGCAGCTCCAAGTGGGAACAGCGGGGACAAGAGGAGGTGGTAAATAGCACGCACGGCATTTAGTCCAGCAGAGCCAAGGAGCACTTTCCTCCTGCCTGGCACTCCCGATGCAGGGTTGGCACGGTTGCACAGACCATGCGGGAAGCTCATTAGCAAATTCATTTATCTTCTTGCTTTTCAGGGTAAGCATCTCTGAGCACATCATGGAGGGACCAGGCCAAGGATTATGCTGTAGATTATGCTGCAATCCTGAAACTGTGGTCTAGGGGGAACACTGGGCGCTGGAGCATATCCAGAGCCAGAGGCTTTGGTAGGGGAGAAGCTGTTTCCACCTTGCCCCCTCACTGGCCTGTGAATCTATGAAGGCAGGGCCCTTCTGCCATGCTCTAAGCACAGCATCACACCCACTATCTGCCAGTGGACAGGCCCAAGGACACGTGGATTTGTGCATACAGGAGGAGATGGGGCAGAGAAGCTCAGAAAGAGTCACAGATCAACACATGGATAAAAACTGAGGGGGAAAAAAACCAATTTGTTAAAAGCCCTAGTGGGCAAGGCTAGAGGAAGAGGATGACATACCCTGTCCCTGTTCATGCCACACATAATGGGGGTGATGAGGAATAACTTCTCCTGCTGTGGGAAACAGACAAGATATATACAAACATTTCATTGCAACTGGACAGTCTTGGTTCAGGTCTCCTGTGACCATGGGCAGACAGCTTCACCCCTGGGACCTTCAGGTATCATGTTCTGAGATGGCAGGGCGGGGTTTTTGTCCAAATGCAGAGGTCTCCTCACTCTGCTTCATGCACAAGAGAGTAATCTCCAAAAGAAGGAAGAACAGTGTTATCTCTGCTCATGGCAGATGCACAGGGGCTAAAAGTGGCCCAAATCTCGATGGGGTACAGTTACACACATGCATGCTGAAGTAAAGACTCAGAGCTGTCCCCGTCAGACACATTCACTTGATCCACCTCCCTGTGTCTTATGCCGCAACACTGAAAAGTAGTATTTCTAGTTACTTGATAATTGTCACTTAAAAATCTAATCACTGAGTCATGGAACCAAAAACCAGGGCACTGACACTCCTACTCCAGCCAGGCCAGAACTTACAACTGTGACACAGCCCAGGAGAGGCAGAAGCCAGCTTCTGAAGAGGAAGGTACATCCTATGGCACTGAAAGTGGCAACAGGAGACCTGGCCGGGCATCCTGAGCCCCATTCACACAGAACAAGCAGCAAAGCGGCTCACCAGTTCTAGCTGGCATGACAGGGCCCGAACTCACTCAGACACGTGGACTCCAGAGCCATACAGCCATCACGCACACCACAGGCACTGTGGTCTCGCCCACGCCTCTGACAGGGACTGGCCACTGCTGATCCCAAGGGTTCCCATGGGACTGTCTGTCCATCAGGCCCTGGTCCCAGGGGCAAGCACAGGAAACAAGAAGGATGGTTAAGATGCTCCATCATCTGCTGAAACTGGCCCAAAGGGCAGCATACGCACCCTGCCAGCTCTGGGGTGGAAATGAAATGTAGTAACAAACCCCAGGACAGAAGCTCCAGGTCACCAGCAGTCAAATGGCCACTGCAGAAAAAAGACCTGGCGGCAAGTCAGCAGCACCTGGTTTTCTCTGTGGCTAAGGCCAACACCAGATTTCCCAGCCACTAGCAGGGGTGACATACTCTATGTTTGCTTAAGTTGGTGACAGTGGGATTTTCTCTGACAACGAGAAGAGTGCTACCTGACCCACCTGGCACTCCTACGGGCTTTCTGGGCCAGGGATAAGGCAGCAGCCAGCAGGAGCCTGGCGCCTTCAAGGACACACACTGGGGATAGACTCCAATCCCACAGGGAGGCAGCAGTCTGAGCTGAGCGACAACTCCCAGCAAAGATTTATGGGGACACTTGGTGCTAGGAAGCCAGTCTTGAGGCAATTAAGCCTATTTCAGAGTGGGTTTGGCAGGAGGTGCCAAATCGATAGATTCCCTCCAGTTGTGCGTCCCTGCAGGTAAGGAATCAATCAGGCAAATGCTCCCAATCTGTTCCTGCTGAGCCAAGAATCAAAGCTGTTTACCACTCATGCCCAGAAATAAATAAATAAAGCCACCAATTAGTCAGCACCCTTTGTTTCTCTGGCAAAAGCTTTTTAGTTACTTCAAGAAAGCTAGTGCCCCTGCATGGCCCTCCATTAAGGCACAGGTAGGGGCAGAGAGCCCAAATGCTGTAGGGGTTGCAGCCTGGCAAGCTTGTTGGCCTTGAAACCAGGGGACCTCTATACAGCCAAGCCGATAGCATGAGGCTTCCTGAAAAGGGTAGGTGGGAGCCCTGAGAGGAAATCAGGCAGGAGCATGCCAAGAGCCTACGGAGGCCAGGACCCAGGTTAGTCAACCAGACCAGACTGCCTGAGAGCTGAGGGCAGAACAGAGGAGTCCTGGCAGACAAAGTTATGAAAATTCTTACCTTGCCTGCTCTACAATGGTTTGGGGCCTTCACATCTGCCCTGAGGGTTGGAAGAACTGGGACCCCCTGGAGCCTCATATACCACACTACCAGACAGCACTCACGTGGCTGGAGCTCATCCAGACCCCTGCTTGGGATGTAGGAAGGGATTTGGCTGGCATAGCATTACAAATGCACGTCAGCGGTCCTGCCCCAACACTCTGCTCACTCAGGAATCCCTTACTCACTCAGGGTGCTGTGTTGGTGCATGAGAAAGAATGAAAGGGCAGCGTTTCAGAATCCAGGAATTATGGTCTAGGGGGAATGCAGTCTTCCTTGTTCAAACAGTAACAGTGAACAACAGAGGAATCTCCCCACAGGTAGTGACACAAAGACTCTGCCTGGGGACACCGGGTGATGGAGGGGAGCATGGCATTTAAGTGGAAGCCTGGAGAGGGAGAAGGTGCTGGAGCTTGCTTGAGAAAGAAAAGAGAAGCAGAGGCAGATGGCAAAGCTCAGACAGCTGCTACCAGCATGACTGAGAAACAGAAGCAATGCCTGCCCTGACCACAGAATAAAATTGTAAGGGCAAGGCTGGCGACCAAGTAGACTGTGACTCCAGAGGACTCAGCAGAGAACTGGGACAGGGAGGGTGACCAGGATGAAGCAAGTCAGACACCCTGCCAAGCACTCTACGCCTACAAAGAACCTTCTCCACACCCCTGAGCAGTACTGGTGATGTGCACCTCTGGGCGAGGCACCAACACAGAAGGTGAAGTGCCACACCAAGGTTTCAAGGTGAGTAGATGACAGAGTCAGCTACAGATCCCGGCCTCTGACCACAGAGGCTTCTTGCCTCTTTGACGGTCGGCCCAGAGAGGCAGAAGCAGACCCCACGCCGAGAAGTCACAGGAGAGCGGAGGCCTGAACACGGACTGCACAGCATGACAACAGGGAGAGACAGCAGGGCTGGAGGAGCCAGATGACTGGAGGCTGTGGCCCAGAAAACAGGCCTCAGGGTCATCACATGGTGGTCTCAGAGCCCAGTTGTGGCACATGAGCCCCAGGGCATGAAACACCCCAGGGAGATCAGAGGCGATAGTGACAGCTGAAATGGGCGGGGCGCTCCTCACAGTGACTCTCAGAGAACAAGGCAGCTACCAGGTGGGAGAGGGCCAACACCAGCCATAGTCCGGGCTAAGCCCGTGAGCGACAGCCACTGCCAGGCCACCTGGTAAGAGTGCTGCCCGCCGTCTGCTCACCCAGGTATCCATGGGTGACATTTCAGAAAGCCAGGCAACAATACCTTCCCATGCCCTATACTTTCAGGACAAGATTTCTGATATGGAGTTTGAAAGATCCTCTGCATATTTATGAGAGTTCTCATCCATCCGGGTGAATGGGACTGATCTCCCTAACTCAGCTCAATGACGAGCCCCCGCAAGAAGCTGCTAATTGGCAAAGAGATGGCCTCAGGTTGCTGAATATTTCCTCACAGAAAATACTGATTAACTGCTAACCCTCTTAACCCGAAGGGAGAGGAAGCCAAGACACTGAGCAATGTAAGTCCTCTGGAAAGGGTTTTAAGACTGAGTCAAGTCTCTGCCTTGGTTTCTATCCAATAGCTTCCTGGGTCTTTTACTGATGGTTCTTAAAATAAACTTAGACGATAACATCAAGAAAGAGTCCTGACATTTGTCCAGCCTTAAAATCGCAGGAAAACAGACTACCTGAAAAGTCATCTCAAAGCATCTATTTAAAAGAGGACCAGCACTCAATTCTCAGAAGCGGCCAATTAGCACCCAGTCTGCTGTCCCTCTGCTGCTGACATTTGTGGTGCTGGAGATAAGAGAAGCCAGTGGGGTCAGCCAGTCCCTTAGAAAAAGGATGACACTCCATGCTTCTCTTCTGCCAGGGGGCCATGAGTAAGCCACGCACTCAGGCTTTCATCCATGACATGAGGGGACGGCACCTCCTTACCATGGCCCACAGCGACTGGGAAGACCAAGAAGATAATTAAAGTAAGGTGGCCCGTTGTCCAAAAACTGCAATGAAAAGCAACTCACTAAGGCACCCTTAGTGCCTAATCCAAATTAGACCCAAAAGAGGAGCACACAAAAAGAGCAGCTTCAAATTTCATTTTTGAATAAATGTCGGTCCAAGCACACAGGGGAACACACACAGGACCAGAGAGACAGGGCTGTCAGATACACACTGCACACAACTGGGGTGGGAGCCCAGGCTCACTGAGCACGGGAGGATGCAGGGACAGTTGGTGAAATGCACCTCACAAGGCTGGAACTGGGCGAGGGGTGGATCAGACAGGCGTCATCAGTGAGGGTACTCTGAACAGTCACTCAAGTCAAGACAGCTGCCTCTTTGGCCACCTCCAAGCACATGAGCCTGTCCAGGCTCTGTGACATGACACAAAACCCAGTCACAATTGCTCTGAAAACCCAACTTGGAGAAGGCCCAGGACCTGGTCTGAGGGTTGACTGTATTGTGACATAGTTTTCAAACCTGTGACAGTTATCTCTTTGAGGAAATGGTGAAATAACCTGGAGGGTGTGTCAGAGCCCGAAGTCAGCCCAGCCACTCCCCTTGGCAGGGCAGGTGCTCAGCCACTGCACAGTCCCTGGGGAGCTGGGCTTCATTAGAAACAGACCTCAAAACAAGTAACCCCAGCCTCACACTGCCAGGAGAATCATCTGATAGATTGTGATACTGTGCATCTAATAAGGCATTTCAAACAAATGGTGAATTAAAACTGAGACTCGGTAATAAAGCAGTCAATTTGAGTAATGATGTAGAGGACACCAAGGCATGCCTGAGGGCCTGTTTCCACTGGAGAAGAATAGAAATGGGATGAGGACCTGCAAATCCCTGCTTCAGGGTCTCTTACCCCACCATCTCTTGGGAACAAGCGCTACTTGTGCCGCCTGAACAGTCAAGCGTGGCCAGGCTGACGCATACCTTCAGGCAGATACTTGTTCAGTGCTAAGATGAGTGGGGCTGGCCCTTGGTTGGCTGTAGCAATGCCCTGGAGAAGACAGTCCCTACCTCTGTGTGCTGACAACGGAGTGGGAGGTGACAGACACGGCAATGTGGTTTCTGAAGGCAGAACACGCCAAGGGAGCTCTGAGCATGGGGGGAGCAGTGCTGTCAGTTACAGGAAAACAAGGAAACCTGCATGGACAGCAGAGAAAGACCTGGAACACCCAGCGGTGCACAGCCAGGGCAAGGATGTCAGACTCCTTAGACAGGTCTCTCCAGCCAATGTGGAAGCAAACAGCTCAAGCAGGAAGAGAAAGGCAGAGCAATCAGAGGGGAAGCGCAGGCGGGCAGAGAAAAGACATAGAAGTGACCAAAAAAGGCCCCTCGGGGTCATCCAGGGGGAGAGGCATGGCAGCATCACTGCCTCCAGAGAGGACTTGGCAGAGAGAATGAGCTAACAGTCTGGAGGAAGTACTTTGCAGCCCTCGATTTCTAAGGGGTCAGAGGTCCCAGGGACAGCACGCCACACACCTCCCTTCCTAATGAGATATCTAGACAACAGGCCAGGAATTGTGAGTCTCCTACCAAATTCTCATGGACCAAGAAAAAGGCCCACTGGGGATAAGGTCTGGACAGTGTTGGGTCCCAAAGAACTCGCTGTCCCCACAGACACAGTCGGCACCAGAAGCAGTGGGTCTAGATAGCAGGACACATTGAGAATGGACAGACTCGGAGCTGGTCTGAATGGGTTGTGAGTGTTGGCCTTGTGACCTTGAGCAGGAGCCAGTAGCACTCTACCTCACCTAGGGAACAGGAAGGCTCTGCCTCCATCTGAGGAACAGGGGCAGCTGGAACCCCCACCAACACAGTATCACTACAACTACTGTATGTCAAGTTCCTGACATACACCAGCCGCTCGATAAAGTGCATCTTTTATGGTATTTGTCAGTTAGAAGAATGTACTGAAGCTATTACAATTCACAATAAATTCCTATCTGGCTAGGCAGAGAGCTGGCCTGGTTCACCTACTGCTCTGTGCTTCAGTAGTTGCTGAGCATTCCCCCACAATATTTCCAAATCAGTGTGGTTTTCCTGAAGCTAGATGATTATTCCATTCTGCATATATTCCTTATAGCTCTCTGGTCCCAGACTAATTCATGTTTCTGTAACTAAATGCATTTGTCATCTGCAGCTCAACTGCTTCCGGGAACCAAGATCCCTGCCCATTTCACCAAATGACTCTGCAGAGACATCAGCTGTCGAATCACAGGGCCAGACCACCATCTGGAATGTGACACCGGTCACTCTCAGGACCAGTGGCTGGGGGAGGCCCATCATCTAGAGCACAGCAGACAGCTCTCTGAAACAACCCACTCATCAGGAAAGGATTCACAAAAGGCCAATTTGTGAGAGCTATTTGAGAAAATTCTGTTTAAAAGCACTCTGGATGACCTGCTCTGACGTTAGAGACTTCTGTGATGGGAGCCGTTTAATCAAGAGGTCCTTAACAGAGCGCTGCATGGAGGCCTCCTCGGGGTGAGTTGGCCATGCAGACTAGCTAGAAACAATCAGACACAATTAACCTCTGTCAGAGATAGGGCTGAGGGTCTGTGAGGAGCTGCAGCCATTGTAGGGGTCTGCGGCCAACAGGAGTCCCTGAGTGGTCTCTCCAGTCCTCACCCTGTGCCACCAGCTGGGCTGCCTGCCTGGTGCTAAAACCCTCTTGTCCCCTAAATTACAGGGAGCAGCATAGGCAACTGCTGAACCATCCCCCAACCAGCTCTACCTGGACTCCCCACTGCCCTCAAGTCCCCATCTGGCCAAACCCCCTGTCTCCGGTTCCAGGGGACAATCCATGCTGCTCCTCTCTCCAGAGTGCCGAAATCCACCATCCATGATGGATGCCAACCATGGACCACTCAGGGGTAAGTTTACAAATCAAGCAACTTTAGGAACCAAGGAGGAAACCAGAAGATGCCAGCAGGAGGGTGACAAGCAGATTCATGGCCTCATCTCCAAGACACACTGTCTCTCAGAGGTATCTAAGGGCACCAGGGAGAGAGAGAGATGTTGCCGGGCATCGAAGGATTGGCCCTTCCTGGCAGCTTTCAGGGGAGGCCCTTGCAGAGGGTGAAATTGGATTTGCAGGCAGGCACCGCTTTGATCTGCTTTCTAGGCCTAGCGCCAGTGGGAAGGCAGCTTGACAACTGACGAGAGCTCAGCACCATCATCTCCATGGCAGGCCTGGCAGAGGCCCTTGGCAGACTCAGTGAGAGGGAAGAGACTCACTGAACTTCAGAGCAGGGCTGGGCAGCTAAGGATGCAAACTTGCTCAGGAGTGCAGGCCCCAAGCAGGAAGGCAGGTTGGAGGCCCTGGGGCGGTGGTCAGTAGTCATGAGAGAAAGGCCAGATTGGACTCTGAGGAAGTCTGAATGTGCCTTATGGAAAATAAAAGATTCATCTCTGCAGGATGCGTGTGTTCCCAATGGGGTCCATGGGGATCCCCACTGATACTCACTCCTGTCCGGCAACATCCGTTTGACTCTGCTTCCCCAGGTCAAGTTGCTAATAAAACTTCAGAGCATGAAACCCGGGGTCTTTCCTCTCACAAGAGGAGGAAACCTCCATGCGATGCTGTGCCTCCAGAGGCCAGCTGTCTGCACACAGCCAGCCAGGCAGATGCTCTCCCTGACAGAAGACAGTGAGCAGAGGACCCTGCCGCCATTCTGCCAGCAGTTGAGAAACAAATGGAGTTATTTCTGCCCACAAAGCAGAGGAAGTCCACAAAAAGGTTACGGTGCAAAAGGCATATGTGTCGCCCCCAGCCCAGGCTGACAGACTTCCCCTGAGTCCTGTCTGCAGCCATCACATCAGAGGGACAGACAGGCAGGTGCAGAGGGGCCCCAGTGCTCCTGTGCCTCTAACCTGTCCAGGAGGTGGGTCCAGCAGAAAACCCTTCACCCACAGGAGGGTGACACCAGGGCTGTCTGACAGAACACGCGCCCCCCCCAGCTGGGAGACTATACCTCACAGTGCCCCTTCGGGATCAACACAGCCTCTCACCATGGACCTCCACTGGGCACAACAGACTCTCTGCCCAAGGCCTGGGGGCAGCATGTCAGTCCTGCCAACAATCTCTCCCAGAGCCATGCAGCATCCAAGGCTCAGCTCTGGCCCCCACAGGTGAGACCCACAGTGAGCCCCCAGGCCAGCTGAGTAGACATGTTCACCCTCTCCTGATCCTCGGCTGTTGCCAGCAGCTCTGATCCTCTTCCAACATCAGGCGTCTGGGTACATCAGACTAACTGCAACACCGGGAGTCCAGGACTCAGATCAACAGGGATGTCGATGATATATGAATACAGCCCGCTGGTGTCTACACAGCCAGAAGAACCCATCACACAAGGGTGCACAGTAGGACCACCAAATTTCACTAAGCATCAGGGACCACCACACTGTCTGCTTTCTGAAGTCAGGACTCTCAGCTCTGCCTGCAGAGCACAGGTCCTCCGCAGACCAGGTGTGTGGATGCAAGATGGGGAAATGAGCTGCCAGGGCAGGAGGAGACCAAGGAAACCAAAACACCATCAAGAAGGACCCAGCAGGCAGCTTGACCACTGTGCCTTCAGGGTGCCATGAGGGGCACAATCCTGAAGGGCCATGTCACTTGTTAACTGATTTTTCAAATCATTTCATAATGAACACTAAGATATTTGATGGAATAAAATACCAAAAAGTCATGGATATTTAAGACAAAAATCACAAAACTACCATAAAACATCCATGTTAGAGACCGTGATCCTGAGGCCCTGCCCACCCCCTGGGGCAGGAACCACGGGTACAACCAAAGAGCTCACCCAAGAGTCTAGAGGCCCCACAGAGCGGCTCTGCAGGCGGCACCCAGGTGCTGCTCCCCTTCTGGGACTAGAACGAATCAGTGGAACACGTAAGGGCAGTCTCCGAGCTCTTTATCCGCTCTCCAGCCTCGTGGAGGAGCAGCATCCTCCACTGTCCATTAAGGGGACTGAGGAACACTCTGGTCTAACCAGGAGCATCAAACACTAAGAAGCAATCCTAAGGCCAAAGTCCACTCTCTGTCACTGAAAGGGACATCTGGGAAAGGAGACTAAAAGTTCCATGACCTTGAGCCACAAGGGGTGACCCTGAGCGAGCCACCTCTGCCCCAGGACCCCACTCTTCCAAACGTAAACTTGTCCTGCAGTACTGTGAGCTTCCGAAAGAGTAAACCAGGTCACAGGTTTCTGGGTCTCCCATCGCCAATCAAGTGTACAGTCACCTTGGGGCCGCAGGTGACGGCATTTCAGAAAGACACCGAAGGCAGCCTCGTTCTAAACACTTAAATTGGAAAGGACAAGTATTCTGAGGTCTGGCAAAGCAGAATCCCCACCATTTCTCTGGCTTTTTATGAGAGGCTGTATTAAAAAATGGTTTAAACATAATAAAATCTGTTACATTTATGGCAAGAAAATATGGAATGACAATAAAATTAGCAGAGCATAGAAATGAGAGAACACTAAACATCCTTGGCTCTCCTACAGAAACAGACAAGGAAGAGTCAAGATTGTTAAATTGAAAGGAATTTAAGCCAATTTCAAATTCAGAGTTGCATTCCCTGTTGAGCGCCGTCCCAGGGGACACTGTGCACAGCACCAATGACAGTACTGAGAGCTCCAGCTGCTTCTCACCAACACTGGCCTGGAATCTTCCTGACTGCACTCAGGAACCCCAGGTTTTGATAGCCGCACAGTCCAGGGATGTCACCTCCCATACACCTCACTCCTCCTGAACAACAGCTTCCTTCCAGCTCTCTACTTCCTCACCCAGCATCACAAAACCATACAGTTGTTCTCACCTTTGGTCCCTCTGGTGGATCTGCTTCTGCTGAAATGGTAACTAGCAGAGGAGTGGAGGCCTAGAATCCCTACGGGGCCTGGCCACGCACAGCTGGAAACCCACCTAAAAGGAAGACCCATGATGTGGGAGCGAATCAAGTATTTTGAATGGAGGCTGGTGAAAGGCTGACCTTGGGCAACACAGAGCTGCATTCACAGGAGAGCCTCCTGTCTCGAGGCATCCTCTCCTCAGTCTCACTGCCGGGGAGATCTGACTGAGGTGAAGGACAAATCATTTGCACTAGTCTCAAGATTCTGATTGCTGGGAGAGCTCTCTTCTGTATCCCCCACCCCCACCCCTACCCCGTCTCACTTGATTGCTGTTTGTTTTATATTAAAGTAATGGACATTGTTTTTAGAGCAGTTTTAAGTTCACAAAAAAACTTAGCAGTGGTTACAGAGTCCCCATTCATGTCCCACACAGACTCCCCTTATTAACATTCTGTATTAGTGGTACATTCATTATAACTGATAGCCCATAAGACACATAAACTGAAATCCATAATTTATATTATGGTTCACTTTTTATGCCCATGTTCTATAGGTTTTGACAAATGTGTAGTGTTATCTACCATGACTGTATCATACAGAATAGGTTCACTGTCCTAAAAATCTCTGTGTTCCCCTCTTCATCCCTCCTTCACCCCTGGTAACCACCTATATCTCTACTACCTTCGTTTTTTGGCCTTTTCCAGAATGTCATATAGTTGGAATAATACAGTATGTACCTTTTCAATTGGTTGTCACTTAGCAACAGCATTCAAGATTCCTCCATGTCCCTTCTCCTTTTTAGCACCGAATAATATTTCACTGTCTGGATGGGCCACAATTTATCCACTTACCTTACGGAAGGACATCTTGGTTGCCTCCAAGTTTTGGCAATTGTGACTAAAGCTGCTATAAACACCCATATGCAGACTTTTGCATGGACAGAAGTTTCCTAACTCCAATGGGTGAATACTAAGGAGTGCAAATGCTGGATCACATGGCAATGGCAGGTTTAGTTTTCTGAGAAACAACCATACTATCTTTGAAAGTAGCTGTATCATTTGGCATTCCTACTCTGAGTCTGTTGCTCTACATCCTCACCAACATTTGGTGGTGTCAGTTTTCTAGGTTTTGACTATTCTAATAGGTATAGAGTGGTCATCTCATTGTTTTGACTTGTTTTTCCCTCATGATATATGATGTGGAACATCTTTCTATATGCTTATTTGCCATTTGTACATCTTTCTGCCAGGTATTTTGCTCCTGCCAGGTATTTTGCTCCTTTTTTAAAACTGGGCTGTTTTCTTACTGTTGAGTTGTAAAAGTTCTTCATATATTTTGGATACCAGTCCTTTATCAAATATGTTATGCATATATTTTCTCCCAGACAATGCTTAACCTTTTCATTCTCTTAAACAGTATCTTTCATAGCACAAAATTTTATAATTTTAATGAAGTACAGTTTATCAACTTTTTCTTCATATCTTGTGCTTTTAGTGTTGTGTCTTTTTAAGTCACTGCCAAGCCAACGGTCAGGTTTGCTGTTACCTTCTAGGACTTTTACAGTTATAGATCTCTCTGACCCATTTTGAATTAATTTCTGTGCCAAGTGTAGGGTCTGCATGTCTAGAGTAATTTTTTAAGCGTATGAATGTGTAATTATTCCAACACCACTGTTGAAAAGACTTTCTATGCTCCACTCCATTGCGCGTCCTCCTCTGTCAAAGATGAGTTAACTATATTTATGTGGGTCTATTTCGGGGCTCTCTATTCTGCTCCATTTATCTATTTGTATATTCTTTTGGCCACAGCAATATCCAGTTATTGTAACTTTACAGGAAATCATGAAATTGGGTAGTGTTTATTGTTCAACTTATTTCTTTTCCTTCGGTCCTGTGTTGACTACTCTAGGTCTCTTGACTCAAAAATTTTAGAGCTAATTTTTCCATATCCATGAAGTGACTTGCTGGAATTGCAATGAATTTGTAGATCAAGTTAAGGAGAACTGATATGTTGACATTATTGGGTCTTTGTAAAAATGAACATGGAATGGCTCTGCATTAGTTTTATTTCATTCATTAGCTTTGGGATTTCCTGCATAGTCCTTGTACATATTTTTAAGATTGATACCCAGGTATTTTTATTTGCAGGGAGAGCGGTATGCATACGCACATGCATGTTTGCTACTGAAGTAAATGACTTTGTTTTTAATTTGAAATTCCAATTGTTCACTGCTGGCATATCAGAAATTGATTGACTTTTATATGTTAAGCTCGGAACCTATAACCTGCATAATCACTGATTTGTTCCAATAGATTTTTTTTGCTGATTCTCTGGGACTTTCTATATAAACAGTCGTATCATTTTGAACAAAGAGTTTTAGATCCTTTCCATACTACACACATCATATTTCCTTTCTTATGTCATCACTTTTGCTAGGATTTTCAGTACAAAGTTGAATTGGACATCCTTGGCTTGTTCCTGATCGTGGCAGGAAACATCGTTTCTTGTTTGAATGAAAGATGGAAATATTTGACAAGAAATCCGCTTCTCTACCATAATAATGAGAAAAAAATCTACCCATTTAAATAGAACCAGTCACCAGAGTCCACACTAATTGAGCCCAATCCTCTGTCAGTGAGGACTACTCTTGGATTTCAGGAGCATAACATTCTTGGAGCACATGGTGGCCCCACTGCATTCCAGGGGGCATCTAAGGCTGCCCCAGTCATCTGGCAGGAAGCAACCTGCGTACTGTGTACTGTGGACCTCCAGCACAGGTCATCTAAAACAAGAATACTTGGAAGGAAAGTCAACTCTGTTGCTGAAAAACTGAGCCTCCTTCAACCATCCCCAAGGTGTGGCGCAGTAGAACGGTCCTTTTCTCTGAGACATAAATGACACTTTCCCAGATTAGTATTCCTGAATTTCTAATGAAGGAACATTACAAAATGCTCTCTAAATTCAAATGAGAATTTTGAAGAGCCACTACACAGAAAGGTGAGAGTAGTGATGGAAGGTGGCAAGGATCAGTCAACACTCACTCCACCCCCCTCCCCCAACCCTCTGTCCATCCAAAGAGGAGAGCTGACCAACAAGTGAGCTGTGAGCCCCAGGGGCTAAAAGGTCGTTTTGGGGATTTGCCAGGACCTCCTTCTTCCAACTTTTATAAGAGACCAAAGTTGCTTCACAAACTTCAACCAAGAAAGTTACATCACAACTGACTAAGTGCAGACAAAGATAGGATAAGCCAACTATGTTCTATTTCACCAGGAAACAGATTTGCAAAAATGTAAAACAATGGCATTCTTCTCACTAAATATCTTGTTTTAGAAAACATCTTTTTCATAATAATATTTTATGTTAAGGAGGTGTTTTAATGAAATTATAATAAGTATAACTTAAGTAAATGTTTTCTTTTTTGTTTAATTTCAAAATATTTTAATTACTAAATGTGACCCCTATGAAAAAAAAGCTTCTTTCCCCAATGATTTTTTAGTGCAAAGAGGTCCTGAAACTGAAAAGCTGGAGGAATGGTGGCCTAGGGGAATGAGGATGCTTAGCATGAGGAAGTGGCTAAGAGTCCAGTCTCTGGAAGACAAAGTGCTGAATTCCTACCATCAACTCAAGTGACACACTGTGTGTTTATTATGAACACAAGGAAAAGGTGTACTTATAAAGAGGTAAAATATATTTAGTAAAGAATCCTAAATCTGATACATTTCAGGATATTTTCTTCAACATCAGTTTTAAGCAGCCAGCCACAAAGAATGTGACAGGGTCAGGAAGAGGGGTCTCCAGATCCCATGAAGCAATCTGTTGTTTACAAGCAGGAAAAGCACTTCAAAAAGAGTGGCAACACCACAGAGAGGATGCAGGTTTGGGAGACAGGTCGGAGCTCATACCAGACTGCAACCTGAAGTAACTGTGTGACCTGGGGGACTGCTATGAAGTGAGTAGTCAAGTAGGCAGAATGGTCAAGGACCGAGGAAGATAATATACACAGGCATATTCACAAATCCATGTGTCTTTCTCTCTACTTTGTCTAACCCCGTCTCTATCAGGAGAAACACATCAGAGGCAACACCTAACCCTGCATGCCGAAGGATGCCTCCTCCAGGTCTGTCCTCAAGCAGGCTGACCTGAGCTGAGTGCCCCTGACACTAAAGCTGCTGGCTGTGCCCCTCAGGGAAGAGGCGCTCAGGCTCCACCTTATCTTACTATCGCCCTGCATCTCCTCTGGGCTGCAGCATCAGGGCTGAGGAGTAAGGGAGAGAGGACAGACTGTTTCGATGCTTTGCCAAGCAAGGAAGGAAAGTACTTAGATTGCCCACAACATTAGAGATGCTGTTCTACATTGTACATCGAGAATCAATATGGGTGTTTTCCTGGGCTTGTTCATTAAATGAGCCAGCTATGCTGGTCTTCATGGATGAGTAGGAAGTTCTTTAACTCAAGGCTTATAGAGTCACACAGGGCTATCAGGGAACTTGAGAGAAGCGTCTGCGCTCGGGAGACTGGAACCCTCGGGTATGTGGGCCCACTTCCACTCTCACTCAGAGCTCAAGGAGCCCCAACCATCTGTCCTGGCTCTTGCTCCTAGCAGGAAGCCTGCTTTCTCCAGGCTGGGCCTCTATGAGTCCCTTCAAAATAGTCAAGGAAGAAGTTTTTAATTTTACAGATCAACCAGAGGATTCGTTAACCACCTCTTCCATCCAACAATAAACATTCAGATACTGTTCACCTGTTCTTGTCCAAATGTTTGAAGAAATCTAGATTCCTATACCACCCTTTGAGGAGCCAGTAAGGAAGATTTTATCTGCTGTCACAGGCTGGAGATGACCCAGGCACCCGCTTCAACCTAAGTGACTCTCCAGGTGGTATCTCCTTATTTGGGGTGCTAAGATTGGGCATACTGTGTTCTTATAAAATATCACAAAGGAAACGAGACGTTTATAGAATTCCATACACTTCCTTTCCTTCCTTTTTTACAACCTATATAAATCATTTCTCTCCCTACCGAACTCCAGACACCAGTGACATTGGATTAATACCATGTCTTCTCCAAGTAGATTTGCAGCATGGTGACATGGTGATATCTGGAGACCTCAGCCAGGAAAAGAGCAGTCACTGTGTCACCTCTGACACACAGGACTGACCCCCAGCCCCCGCAGTGTGAAATGGCGACTTCCTCTGCTGGAGTTCTCTCAGGCCAGTGCCGCCCAAACTGTGCTCCCCAACCCCTGGGTTCCACAGGAGAAAGCCAGAAGGCACGGGACCGGGCATGGTACATGTGAATGGAGACACCGTCGGGGCAGCAGCTGTCCTTCCTCAATCCTGCCCTCCAGACACACACTACTGGTCCATGATCACACACAGAGATCAGGGCAGGGCGCATGGTCTACAACCCCACGCTGCACTCCGACCCCCACACCACACTGCTTCCTGTAGCAGCTCAGCTGTGACCAATGGGACATGAGATATTATGGGGGGTGGGAGGAAAACATGCCAAGCGTGATTTTTGTAAAAAACACTACCACAGGGGGACAGAGGGTTGAGAGCATGTGGAATAGTCTCACACCAGTTTCAAAGGGAAGAAAGGGACTGGGAATACACTACCTTCTCCTCCAAATGGGGGACACGCCCTTCTCTCATACACTAGCCACCAACAGTCCTCTCACTGCCTGTCCACACGGCCCTCCCTGCTCTGCCGCAGCGCTCGGGCAGAGACTCCTGCACAGGCGCACTCTCGGCCTAATGAAGTGCAGCGGGTGCTGCAACCAAGTGGCCGGGGGAGATAAGTACTTCGGCACAGGGAGGTCAAAAATAAAAGGATTTTATTGACAAAACTGAAGGAAAACTACAATGAGAGGTGGGGATTTGAGGCATGAATACGAAAGTCACATTTCCAGCTTGTTAAGAGAGCCAAGTTCGCAGCGAAGAAGCAGAGGATGGTGAGCTTCCAGGACAGCTGCGACGCCACAATGTCACCTCTGTCTGTCCCACGGCTTCAATCACCCGAGCCCCTGGAGGCTGGGGCAGAGCTGTAGTGGTGAGGACAACACACCACTGACTCAGCAGCCCTCTACACGAGCTGCGCCTGACCTCCAAAGACGCCCTGGGAAGGCAAATTAAACCTGTGCTCTAGACAAGAAAAGTGAATGGTGGGGCCGATGAGGGGACCCAGGGACCACCAACCCCACTTCCCAGATAACAGCAGCTGCTGTCCACTGGCACCTACATGGTGGCAGCACTGCCACCACCTTCAGTTCTCCACAATCTAGCAAAGCAGGTAGCATCGGTCTGAATTTCCAAGGAGAAAAGAAGAAGGTCCAAGGACCTACAGCAACAGAGGCACCTGTACTGCAAGTCTGACATTCAGCATGGGGCCCACAGCTGGCCAACAAGACGACGGGCCTTCTTTCAGCACAGAGGACGGATGGGGCTCTTGCCTCGGCCTTGTCCCCTCACATTCATTGTACACCTCCACTAAAAGGGCAAAGGCTGTGGAAGAGGGAGGGTCTGGGTGACCAAAGCTCGGGAAGAGAGGTAACCAGGCCCAAGAGCACTGCAGCACTTCAGGTCGTGAAAGGCATGGAAGTGCCTGACAGTATCCGACCTGGCAACCGGCACGCTGAGGTGCAGTGGTGGGGAGTGTACCACTGGCTCCTGCTCCCACCCACCAACACAATTTAGAGAACTCCCTGGTCGTTGCTGAAGGGTATCATCTCATTCCTATAGACACAGCTCCCAAGTCCCTCAGAGAGAGGGGCTGGCATTGCCAACAGCCTGCAAAACAACTCCTCCTGCCCCAGGTTCAAGGTCAGCAGTCTAAGGAAGAAGCATGTGCAGCCCCCGGCCCAGAGTTCCCCAGCCTGGGGATCTCTACCCTGGCCTCAGTCTCTCTGCAGTCTCTGATGCAACAGCCCAGAGCCTGAGGGAAACAGCCACAGCACCGGGAGAAGCTGTCACTGGGACAGGCATAGCACTGGGCTGCAGCAAGGACATCCCCTCAGAATCCCCACCAGTCACATCAAGAAAACAGATGAGGCCTTCAAGGCTATGATGGGAAGAGGCTTTGCAAGACCCCCCAACCCAAGGGTGTTCCATGTGAGTGAGGGTCAGGTCTCCATAGGAAGATTATAGACTGTTTTGGGGCCAAGGGGAGCACAATTCCGCTCGGCTGTGACGCCCTGCTACCTGCAGAAGACCAGTGCTCCATGTGGCCACCAAATGCTCCTGTCAGCGCGACTCCCTTCTAGTGATACCAGAAAGTGACTCAGTCAGAAAAGTGACTCAAATGGAGGAGTCCTCATTTGAGCCACCTCCAAGAAGCGGAGCAGGGCAGACCAGGCCCAGAAACTTATCATGTGCTTAGAACTCACAGTACACATTCAGAAATATTGAAAAACTACTTAAAAAACAAATGACTTTGTTTATGGTGTGTTTTGCCATGTAAATTTTGAAAAGGTTATATGATATAATTCTTCAGTGGTTTTTAAGGCTTTTGTGTGCTACTTAGAAAGGCCTGTGACAACACATTCGATGTTTAAAAAATACAAAATTAAAAACAGAAGGACTGGAGATATGGAAACTGCATCCTAGGTCCAACTTCTCAAGGACCCAGGGTAGAGTTAAGAACAAAGCTCTTGCCCTCTCTGGCCTGGGTCTCCCTGAGTTAGTCCTTCATCTGGAATCTACAGTCACTGACCATCCTCTGCAGCACACCAAAGCACGCCAAGTCGTCAGGGTCACATGTCTGCAGGCTCCAAAGCCCTCCACAGCCCCTCGGCTACGCAAGCCTTATCACAGACCCACATTAGACCCCAAGACTTGCAGACAACCTAAAGATGCTCCTCCCAATGCCTCCCCTCTGTCAGTCTTCCTCAGTGTTTCTACTCATCTATCTGCATCCAAACAGCCCGGAAGCAAAAGCTGGTGCCCAAACATAAAGAAATAAGAATACCAGCAGCTGTCCAAGCAGCTCAGGTCAGCACCTCACATGTCCTTAAAAATGACCTTGTAATAACCCTGCAGGAAAAGGGCGGGCGCCTCGCCCTCCCTACAGGAGGAGAACACATCAAGCAGGTGACCGGCTCTGTCCATGGCCAACCTGGACAGCAGAGCCAGGACACAGCCACTATTTCACATGGGGCTGGGTTCTTTCATAAAGACCAAGCATCCGCAAAGAGAAGGCCAAAGCTGGTGCAGAAACACCATGACATGGGTACATCTAACACTGATAAATGAGGGAAAGAAGGGTGGGGAGAGTCTAAAGTACTCTTGGGCAGAGTCTGACTTGTGCCCTGGAGGCCACTTGACAGACTCAGGGAGCCTCAGTCACTTCCAAAACAAGAGTCTTGTCAGCTTTATGTTCTTCCTCCAAAAGGAAAATGGGTAACAGCCATCCCCAGCTCACAGAGGAAGGCAAGGTGCAACCCAGGAGAAACTCAGAAGGGAAACCATCCTCAGTACTGCTTACAGACTGAGAAAACAGTCCCTGGGCCCACCTGGCCCAGTCCGCACAGCCGGAGGCCGCCCACTGAACCCTGGGCTCACCGGCTTCCAGGGCAATTTTCTAACAGCTACCACTACAGAACTAACCACTCAGAAATTTATTTCATTTAGGGATGAAAATTTTTCCAGTGCTTGAATAAAAGGGGGAGTTTCACATTTTAACCACTTCCACATCTCTTAACAATAAAAACTTATTTAAAAGGTCATGAATATGTAAATGCCATTTTAAATATGGAAATGCAAAACATGCAAGAAAACAGTCTGGGTGTGAAATATTAATGGTATCTCATCTTGCCGAAAAGAGACAACACGAGCTGCCTAAAGTGCAGATGGAGGAACCCCCGTCAGCAAGCTCAGATCAGCTAAAGGCCGGACCCTGCTCAGTCAAGGGGAGTGATGTCCATGCTGTCCTGCGAAGGAGCACTGATGATCTTGCCTGACCCCAGATCACATCCTGCCTTTGCACCACGGAGGCCGGCCCAGATCAGCTCTGCCACCACAGCTGTGCTACCAAACCCTGCAAAAAATCCCTGGCCCACACTCTGTGGCCACCAGTTCTCGGTCATCTCTGCTCAGTTTTCTCCCCTCTAGAGCTGCAGGCACCAAATGTAGTGTCCCTGCCACGCAGCCCCAGATAACACAAGCTCTGCCAACATGGATTCTGCCATTTGCTTGCCCCTGGGCAGAGATCAGGGCAGGGGCCCAAAGTGCAAGAGCGATTCTGTGCCCCAAGTGATAGGGCAGATAAACCTCCCAGACTCCAGAGCAGGGAGCTCAGGACAACCTCCCAAAGCAGAGGGAGAGGCTGGGCCACAATCCTCACTGGGCCAGGAACTCATCCACAGCCCCATACGTACAGCAAAGGGCCCAGAGCTCAGCCAAAGAGCACAGCTGGCGAAGCCTACAGCAAGCCATCCATGCCACCTCCAGGGAACACACACCTGAGCAAACCGAGTGGGAAGAGAGGCCCTGAAAGCATAAGGCTGATGGGCTCCCCACGACAAAGTCAGTCTTCTCACAGAAAATTCTGCCACCCTCACTCCAGGGAGATCATAGTACATGAGGGACTACTTCCAATGTCCGGACCAGGAAGGCAAATTCATAGGCCTTTCTCCACTCAACAGTACAAGAAACCAAGACCTACAGAGTAGTCAAGTTCTACTCAAACTGTGGTCCCAGGGCCATGGGACCATCAGGATCACCCAGGTGCTTACTAGAAGTACAGAACTGCTCAGTCCCTAATTCCAGACCTGCCTACTCAGAACATGTACTGAGAGGACAGCTGGGCTTCCTCACTCTAACTGAGCAGGAGACGTCCTGGATGAGAGACCATCCCAGAGACGTCACGCCACAAAGAGGAAACGACAAACTCCCAACCTACTCCACCACAGAAGTCAGCTCAAATGCTATACCTCTAGGAAATTAAAAACACCTAAGTACGGTAGCAATGGACTTCCAGATGCATCCAGTTTATTCTCAACGCAAGCCTCTCACTTCAAAGCGTGGACTAACGGTGCAGCATGCTAAGGTCTTAGTCCTGACAGGCCTGTCCCAGACCTCTAACCTAGGCTCTACCCCTACCTGCAGCTGCTCATCCAAACCAGCCCCTTTTGGTTCACGGGTGAATTGGTGGTTGGAATTTTTCGGGGAATACACCAGAAAGGAGAAAGCATACAAGCATACATTGTACAAAAATGAACAATGATGTAAAACATATATTTAAAAAAAAACACAACACAGTCCCTTTCCCAGCAGCGGCAAAGGGCCCTGGCAGATAGTCACCCTGTGCTAGGTTGGCACAGCCAGAAACCTGGCAAATTTTGCCACTAAGCCCCAACAGGGAACTTCTGAACCTACATTCTCCTTGGGGTGACAGGAGCTTGGCCTCAAGGACAGAGAAAAGATGGAGATAGCAGGAAAATGAGAGTGACTCAGTTATGTCCCAGAGCTCCAGCGAAGCAATTGTCAAGTGCTGATGGCCTGTGCCCTAAGTATGTGCCCTAAGTATGTGCCCTAGGTATGTGGTATGGGCTTTCTGCTCAATGTGCCTACTGCAGATTTCACTAGCTCTGATCAGGAAACCCCAGGGCACCCAGACACCCACCCCCCAGAGCACAGGAAAGACATCCATTCACCTTAATTCTCTCAGGCACTTCTCCCAACTCCCCCCACACACACACCGCACTCTAATTGGCCAAGAAATTTATGGGCCTGGTAACAGCACTCCTGCTGAGAAGAGAAAAGAGCAGAGCAAGTAAGTGCTACAGGCACCACCTCATGTCCAAATTCAGGCACTGCAGTGGCTGTGCACCAGGCAGGCCCAACAAGGCCAGGAGGCCTCATGTCCCTCCATTTAGGCAGAGACTGTCCCAGATGTTGCTGGGCTCTCTTTTTCCTGCCCAAATCCCAAGTAAGAGAGGGGAGGTTTAAGAACTAAAGTGACCAAAAGACTTGAGCAGAAGGCCAGGAGTCAGCCCAGCAGAACCCGAGGCAGTGACCACACCATAGTGTCTTGGACTGCAGAAGGACAGCAACCAGGCGGGTGGCACAGGTGTGCTCAGCTGTGGTCACCTCAAGTAGACCTCAAGCAGAAAGGCTCACTCTTGATGTCCCCTTAAGTGGCACTGTCAGTCCTCTGACATGTCACAAGTGAGGGAAGGAGAGGAACTCTGACTTTCTGAAGGGTGTGACAACACAGGGCATTGAGTCCCTCAGCACCCTCCTGAAGGTGGCCCTGTGGGGCCTACCCCAGAGAACAGGAGACCCACTCAGAGAGAGGCAACTTCCTGAGGTCTCGCAAAGCTGGCAGAGGCTCCTTGTATTGAGCACGGAAGTTGGACAGGGCTGTGTTCAGCACTTCCATGTAACCACCCCATGTGAAGCAGACTCTATTATAAGATAAAATAAGTTCAAAGGCACTCCTGGTGGGGAAGCATGGGCCCGAGTCAAAGTTTACACCGTGGGCCAAGATGGGCATCCCGTGCCCCAGATCTTCAATCTGGCTGGGCACCGAGGCACCCTGTACCCCAGCAGATCCATGTCTGCCCTGCCCAGGGGACCAGGAAGGACTGCCCTGGTGACCATGAGGGGCAATCAGGGACACGATCAGGACACAAAATCACAGCAGTTTATCTACACGTGCTCTGCCCAGAAGTGCCTCAGACCTTCATCTGCACACCACAGCATGCCACGGTCCTAGCCTCATGGCGCAGAAGCTCATTCCAGGACAGACACAGGGAGCCATGTGACAGCACTAAGGCTGTGCGAAGCAAGGCCAGCCATCAGACACCAAGAGCCTGCTCCTTATGAGGTGTCCTGAGTCAACACTGTGATTTTAGTTTTTCACAATTTGGGCCAAATCTAACTCAAAAGCTACTTCCTCTAACAAATGTTCCCTAGTGTATTTTACAGTCAGAAAATAAAAACATGGCCTCCCTGGTGGCACAGCGGTTATGCGCTGCACTGTGGAGCTGTCGGCAGTGGCGACACGAGTTCGACGCCCGGCCAGGGAGAATCCCACATGGCGTGGCAGACCTCTCCTGCCTCGCCCGCTGCTCCCCTCAGCAGTGTATTTCTATCTGCCTGTTCTGCTACCCGCTCTGTCTCTGGTGAACCCTCTCGCCGCCCCACGCCTCTGGCCTGTACCCCAGCTTGTATGTATAAATTAAAAAAATAATAAATCTTAAAAAAAAAAAAAGAAAGAAAAGAAAAGAAAAACATCTCTCACTGAACATCTACCCTTTATGCTTTTCAGCTTCCACACTAGTGTGTATGTGTGGAAACATGTATGCCTGTGCCCCAGTCTGCATGGGCAACCTTCCCCGCAAGCAGTGCTCTGCATCTCCCCTCCTCCGACCCCCACTGCTCAGCATATGGAGGTGCTCCATCCAGGCTCATGTGACACACAGCCAAGCGTCCGCACGATGCTGCTACCTGCTCAGAGTGACACTCACATTGCGGTCTGTGCTGAGAACCTGGCAGTCTCCACTTGGTCACCAGTCTCAAGCCCACTGCAAGAACAGCCTTCCCATGAAGGGAAATTAGACAACTCATCAGTTAGGTACAAGCAGCACCGTGAAGTCTGCTCTCTCATGGGTCACTGTGTGAATGATTTTAAGTCATTACCCCGCTGCAGAGTAAGGCAGAACAGACTTCATCATGCAGTAGACAGGAACCATGGCCAGGATGAGGGCGGGGGGGGGGGGGGCAGTTGAAAGCATTGATCCAGTCAGCAGGTGCCAAAGGTGCTGATTCACCCACCTCAACAGCTCCACGCCTGGTCAGAGTAGAAGTCCAAACCTTGGAAGGGAAGGAGGGTTCCTGAACCAATGGAAGGAAAGAAATGAAGTCCCACACCAGCCAATGTCCCATAGGAACCACTGACCTATGCCACCAGGCTTGGTGAGAACACAGGAAACAGACCAGCACACTGCCCCGGGACCCCTATTCAGGGGTTAACAGTGCATTTGGGGGAGAGAAGACTCATTTACTATCATATTTCATGAAAACAAATACCTGTTGATACCAAGTACACAAAGACCAGAGAGTCCTTTACTCAGAGTCCACCCTCTCAGGGAACACATATGACACACATCTCAATCAACCAATAGACAAATGTACCAGATAGATTAGTGCTATAAAATAAAAACAAACACACAAAAGCCGGAAGAAAAGGAGCAGCTGACTGGTGGGAAGACGGCCTCTCTGAGGTACCGCCTGGACAAAGAGGCGAGGAAAGACACACACAGATGTCCGCAAAGACCCAGGGCAGAAGCCCTAAGCCATGAAGCGTGCGGCATGTTCCTGGACCGAAGAGAGATCACATGATCCCTCAGCAGATGAGGTGAGGTCGTGGTCTGAGTCACCTGGGGTGACAGGGGCTGAGTCTGACCAGCACAGAAGGGCCCAGTGAATGCCAACAAACCAAGGTTATCCTTGAGTGAAACAGAATGCCCAGGAAAGGCCTGAGTCCCCAAGCTGAGACCCACATGTAAAGAGGACCCTCCCGCCACCATGGGACCCTGCAACAGACAGCTAACAGTGAGGAGAGAGGACAGGGGGCTAAGGCAGAAGAGGGACAGCTGTCAGAGGCAACCTCCTCCTCCAGTCCAGAGGAACAGCAGAGTAGTGGTCAGATTCTGGGTGCCTCGTGTGGGGACACAGTTATCTCCTATGGCCTAACTGGGAACGTGAAGCATGCTGGGGGACGGCCAGAGCATGACGCATGTGCGGCTCTAACACCATGTTGCTTGCTCACTGTGTACCCACCATCCAGTGCGCACTGCGAGTGCATCCCAGCCAGAGTTGCGGTGGTGAGTCCAATAACCCAGACATGGCCCTCACTGTAAGGGGGACAAGTTAAACAGACAAGCATACTGGAGAGATAAACCAAACCATACAACACATAATTTAATGCAGGGTCTAATTTAGATGAGGGTCAACTGAGGCCACTAAGAAATTAAGACTCAGCCAAGAACTGAGCAAGGTGCCAGTGCTAACCAGGAGACAGGCATGTGCAAAGGTCAGAAGGACATGGGTGTCAGAGCTGAAGGACTGAGCGAGGTGAGGGTGAAAGGAGAGGGGGCCGAAGAAGCCAGCAGGGGCTGGATCCCAAGTGCTTTGTCACTCCCCACATGAGGACTCTGCACTTCGTCCCAGGAAAAATAGGAATCCCACAGGGTTGAGGAAGGGAGCAGTGTGGTCTGATCTACAATCTAAAATTCCCTCAAACAGCTTAGTAGAAGTGGGTGAGAGAGAGAGCAAGAGTGAAGACAGACACAAACTTGTCATATAAAGGAAAAAGTGGGAGGTGACAGAACAGAGGTACAGATTCAGGAACATATAGGAACAAAGGCTACAGAGACTCCAGAGGGAGGAGCACGCGTGTCCCTCAGGCTGGGTGCTGGAGCAGGGCCTGTGCTCATGGCTGCAGCATGTGACCAGGGGTGCTCTGGCAGCATTCCAGCAACTGGACAGTCATGGGCCTCCTGCCACTCATAGTCCCATGGAGAAGAGGAGGAACAAGAGCACGGACGCCAAGGGAGAAGAGCAGCCTAAGCTGGAAGAACCTGCTCCTCCCCAGACTCAGGCAGCTGGTGGGCTTCCCTTAAGTGGCTTCCTTTGAACTCTAGCCAGGGCGGCCCACAGGAGTTACAAGCCCCTGAGAGGCCTGCGAACTCAAAGCAGGCTCAGTTCAGAGAGCAGAAAGCCAACCAGCCTGTCTCCACACCCACAAGGCTGACAGGGCTCTCTCTTTAGGAAGGGTACAAATCTTGCACAACTGAGTGGGGGGCCAGGGTGACAGACCAGAAGTGGGATCACAGCATGAGGGCAGGCCCCCCAATAGCGCAAAAGAGAAGGAGCAATGACCCAGACCCAGAGCTGCCATGTCCTGCAGAGACCAGACAGAAGAGGGGAGCACATACATGGTGATGCTCTCCCCATAGCCAGGGCAGCCACACTGGGCCCCGGACCACAAAGGTATGAGCTACGGGAGCTCAGTCTCTTCTGAAGAGGTGGCTTCCTGGCTGAATGACCAAGCTCACAGCCAGCACAACCCCTTGTGTCCTCATAACAATGCACGGTGGTGGACTACCACCAAGAAACGCATGAAAACAACCCATTAGACACAGGCCAGATCCACACCTCCTTCCAAAGCCTGACAGGTGAGGCCTCAGTCTGTGTCACTGAAAATTCCCGCTTGCTCCTGCTAAGACAGGAACTGGCTGAGACCAGCATGAGCACTGCTGCAGGGGAAAGCCCGGTCAGGCCACCCAGGCCATGGGTGATGGTGGAGCTCAGAGTCAGGGAGACAGACACTGCACACAGTGGATGAGGCGAAAGGACGAGGCAAAGCTGGCCCCGGCAGCAGCCCAGCAAGTGGACAGGTCAGAGAATGCACCCCCACGCCCTGCAGCAAGCCCGTCCATGCCTGACGGGGCTTCTGTTTCACTGACTTTCAGCTGTTGCTCCAGCATTTCCAAGCCGGGAGCCTGTGACCAGCCCAACACAGGCCATTACCCATGTAAGGTCTCTTAAGTCTACCTGGCACAGTGACTATGCTTATTCAACCAGGTCACTGACTTGTCCATTCAACACTCCCTCACCGAGCAGCTCACCAGACCAGGCCCTCTCCCAGGTCCCGTACACAGCCAGGAAAAAAGCCCAGCCCTGCCACAGGAGCTTATATTGCAGTAGGTGGGGAGATAGCACACAAGACACAGGAGCCATCTCAGACTGACCAGGAAAAGTCTGCATACATACCCCAAGGAGGGAGGAAAGAGGTCACATGGGCACACCTGGGAGAGGAGAGTTCTGGACAAGGAAAACAGATGCCAACAAGAACCAGCACGGGCCCCTACTACCCCCAAAGCCACTGTGTCAAAGTCATCAAAGACTTCTACTCTATCAGCCCAGGTGGTCGGCAGACCGTGCAAATTCCAGCTTCAGTGACAGCCTGGAAGGAGACATCTCTAATCCGCATCTCTAACCCACCGCAGACTAGGTGGCCAGTAGCCCCCAATCCCGCTGGCTTGTCCAACAGGCTTCTTAATATTGTCATGTCCTAAACTGCAGTCACACTCCCCTCTGCCCACATCTGCCCTTCTGCGTGTCCCTATCCACTTAAGTCCACCACTTCATATGCTCACACCAAAAACACACACCCTGTGTGTGTCTCTCTTCTTTTTTCTCTCTCACTGTCACATCCAATCCCCAGCACACTCTACATTTCAACATGTGCAGTTCAACCATTCCAAGCTTCATAACTGGCCGCTAATGAGTCCACTGGAAACTCCCCACTGCTGTGCCCTGAGCTCCCCCAAAAGTCACACTTCCCAGTTATCTCAAAAAACAACAAAGTGACCACAATGATGTGGGCAATAACTAGCTGCAATGTGCTTACTACGTCAGACACCAAGCTTCACAGAGGTTATTCTACTAAGCACTCACCACAGTCCTAGCAGAGTCACTGCCATCAGCATTACCTCAACTGGCAAGGCAGCAGGGCTGTGAAACTGTCTAAGGATCCAGAGCTACTCCATGGTGGAGCAAATATTTGAACAGTGGCAACCTGTGCTTTGAGCCGGGAGAGCCCCAGACCCTCACCTGCAGCGTGTCAGGCACAGTGGGAAACCCACCCAGATGCACAGATGGGTCCCCAGCCATCGTCAATCTTCTGCACCCATAACTGGCCTTGTGGCCTCTGGACAACTTGAGAACACCATAAATCACACACACAGGGTGACAAAGGGGACATGGCTTAATTACATTCTAAGACAGTTTAAGAGGACAGCCTAAATGCTTTGGACAAACGGCATGAAAAGAGCCACATTAAGAATCATTGACTGTTATGTTGACCTTAATTCACCTTTGGGAAATGACAGACAAACCCATCACCTGGTAGATGCCAGAAAAACCAACCCAGGGCACCACCTTCTCTGGGCAGTGTGGGCATTGACAGCTCATGTTTAGTTGTTTATTCTTCACTAAATAACTGCCACTTCCAGCTGTCACCAGGAGCCCCAGGCATCCGAGGACAGCAGCAACCCAGCAGAGACCCAGGTCCAAACACCAGGAAGCTGGCAGGGGGGAGGCCAAGAAAGAACAGCTGACGTTCTAAAGCAAGACGATGACTCTAGGCTCTTCAGGGCTTGTCAACCTCTGCAACTGAGGCCAAGGGCTCTTATGAGGCATCTACAGCCCAAGCGGGGAGAATGTGATCTTTAAAGCAAATTGCAGTGATTAGAGCAGCCCAGAGCTAGAGTGTGCTTCTGGGTGTGAACAGGCACCAACTGAAGGCTGATTGTGCAAAGGGAATCATCAGCCCAAAAGAGCAGCCCAGCTGGCAGGAAAGCAAGGTGCACAGCAGCTTCGAGCAGAGACACAATGAGCTACATCTGTGCTGGTCGGTGGCCTTTCTTCAGTTACTTCTACACGAGGCTCTATCCTTCCACAGCAAGGAGGGCAGCCTGCAGCTTCAAGCAGGTGGGCCAGGCCCAAGCCAGAGAGATGATCTCAGAACAGGGTCTGAACCAGAAAGAGAGACAGAGGCCCCTCAGCAACAGACAGGTGTTTCACAGACATGTGGGTCCATCTTCAAAAAAAAAATGCACGGAGCTCTGAAGAGGCACAGGCCGGTAGCCGAATCCATTTCTACTAATGGGGACTGGGGGGAGGCGGTGCTCAGGTTTCTCTGCTGTGAAACAAACTGGCAGCATCCACCTCGACGCTCTCAGATGAGGTGCTATAAGCAGCACACAGAGTAGACTTTGGTATGGAAATGTGCTCAAAGAATTTCATCGCTGTCATCATCCCCCCTGTCACCATGCTCACAGGTGATGAGCTGATCTTGGGCCCCCGAGAGAATCCAGAGAAGCAACACTCCACCACCCACTCTCCACAGTGAGCCCTTATTTTCAGCAAGGCAGGAATACCCCGAATATGACAGCCCTCTGTGCACGAGTTTCCCAATCCATGTTCTTCAACATTTGCTCAGAGTCTGTCAGCCCATCACACATCAGAGCCTGAAAAATGATGACGGCCACAAAGAAAGGCAGGCTCCCCGCCGTGGCCTGGCCCACAGGACGCCCTGGCTCTACCAGCAGGGATGGGAGCAGTACATGGTTGTGTAGTGAGTGCCCGGGTCCTAAAGAGCCCAGAATGCTCACGAGGACTCAGCAAGGGCCAAGGAGGTTATAGGTAGTAGTGACCTGGGCACACTGAGTGGGGCACACCCATCTCTGCCCTCAAATCCTAAGTACTCTCCAGGCGTCAGGAGGTATAACAGCAGCCTCCAAGAACCACAGCAAAGCGAGGGCTGCAAGGAGAGAAAGGCAAGGCTCCTGTGCTGTGATGAAACTCCTGTCCAAAAGCATCACAGGCCCATTCATATTAGTGATCAATGCTGCCCCTTGAGCTATCCAATGATGGCCATGAAAGGGAAGGCCTGACCAAAACACCACAACGCCCCATAACAGAAAGGCACGCTAACACTCAGCTCTTCCCAAAGGACGCCCTACCGACACCCTACTAGCAGCCAACAAGAATGCCGCCCCAACCCTGGCTCCAGTCACCCAGAGGACACATCCTATCACTTCTCCTTGTCATCTGGGTTCCCAGGCACCTTGTCACCACCTCACTCCAAGCTCAAAACAAAAGTACCTGAGAGACACTTGCCCTGTTCTCACATAAGGAAATTAAAGCTCAGAACTTAAGTAAACACACAGAAAGCTAACAACAAAATTCATCACTACCTGCTGGAGGGCCACCAAGTCCCAGCCCCAGTATTGGGATGAGACACAGGCCCACCACTGGGCTTCCAGTCTCATCTGAAAACAAAAACATTAAGCAACGTAAAAGTCCTAGGAAAATTTAGTCAAGTTTGGAGCAGTGACTCAGTAGTAACAAGGGGTCAAAAGCCATAACGCAAGGCACTAAAGGGCATCCTTCAGGGCATCCTCAGGAGGTGAGGAGCAGCACTCCAGGGTGGGATGCCCGCCCAGCTCACCCTTCCTCCCTGGGGTGACTGCTCTCAGATGAAAGCCACGAGTCACAGAGACCCCCACCCTCCACAGAGGACAGCTCTCTGAGGCAGAGGGTCTGTCTTAAACCAGTCCCGAACAAGAGACAGATGGCTGAATCCACGTCCAAGTCCACCAGCAATGGGACTGTCCAGGACACCAGAAGGTGAGAAGAAGCCCTTCTCATGGTTCTTTGGATGCAGAGGCTGATCTTCCTCTACTGGTCAAAGCAGATAATTCTACAAAGTACCTCACAGTTTGGTGGGAGAGAAATGCTGACAAGTTTCCTTTTTCCTAATAGTTCATTCTGTTTCAAATTCAAAGTAAAATGAAGAGGCTCGCCTAGAAAAATGTTAAAGCTTTAATTTCAGATCATTTTTAATACCCATTTCATCTGACAGTAGCTTTGAAAGCAAAAGGCAATCTTTATCATTTAAGGTTTTTAAACTAAATTGACGTGATTATGTCCAATGTACCAGATGCTTCTAAAAGCCAATTTCAAAGTGACATCAGCCCCCAAATAAGAAAACCTTCCTTCTGGCTACCAATAAATTATTAAACTGCTATCTGCACAGAGGGATGGAGCTGTGGCAGGTGACCAATAGCAGGCAGGCTGGCTCCTCACAAACCAGACTGTCAGTACTGCCCAGGGGTGCCTGATGCGGCCGCCTGCCTCACAGCCTGTCCCTGGTACCCCTTCCTCACTCACTGGAGAAGCCTGAATCACTCAGCTGTACACCTCTGCTCCAGTGACTGAAGCAGGACTAGTTTAATCTCATCACAGCAATCCCATCCTCCGAGGGTAACTGGTGTGGGGCAAGCATCTCACCAGTTAGAGCAAAGAGGCATGAGGGAATCTGCTGGCAGTGGGGTCCTAGGAGAGGTCTCCTTGTTCCAAAAAAGAGACCCATGAAATAGCACTCGACCTGCCCCTGGATGTGACACTGAGCACCAAACAGCCGCCATGCTCTCATAAAACACCAATATGAGCTCCAGAGAACAGGTTTATTAAGCACACAGCTCCTCAAGCCCTTGGATTCTTGGTTGTTCATAACAAGCCCCTGTCAACTACACCACAGCTTATGCCGATGAAGTAACTCTGGAAGTGGGTGGGCAGTGACCTAGGCAGCTCCAGGATGGTGCTGACCCCAGAGGAACTTGTCATAGGACTGAGGAATTGAACTTCTAGCTCCATCCCCAGCCTCCAAGGAGGGGAAAAGGACTGGTGGTTGAGTCATTCACCACCAATCAATGATCTAATAGAGCATAACTATGTAATAGAAACTCCATTTAAAAAACAAACAAACAAAGGAGTTTGGAGAGGTTCCAGGCTGGTAAGCACATGTGGGTGCTGGGAAGGTGGTGCACCCAGAGAGGACATGGAACCTCTATGCCCCCATACTTTGCATGTTATAGCGCTTCCACCTGGCTGCTTCTAAGCTGTACTGTTGTAATAAATAGTAAGAGAATGGAAGCACTTACGGTAAGAGAATATAAGCACTTTTCCCAGCTCTGTGATTTTGAGCTAATTATCAAACCTAAGTGGTGGTGGGTTCAGATCAAGGCAGATGACCTGACCGGGCAGTTGACAGCCCTGAGGCAGGAGTGTCTTATGGGATCTGCAAGGCAGTTGGTGTCAGGACTGAAGTCAATTCTAGGACAGCAGTGGTGGCAGAGAGCTGAAGAACTGGTGTTGGAAAAGACACCGTGTATTTGGTGTCAGGAGGAAAAGCACTAATATCAGGCCTGAATGAGGTCACAGCTGCCTGCCTCTGGACTTCCTGCTAGGCAAGGAAACAAATTTTTCACTGCTAAAGACAAGGGTGAGATTTTTCTGTTATTTGCAGCCAAAGGTGTCCTGCCTATTCTGTTACTCTCTGTGGACATTCCCTACAAGCACAAATCTATATACACACACACACACACACACACACACACACACACACACACACACACACACACACACACGCTTTTACCATGGGGTGCAGTTTCTATACCATCAAGGGCCATACAGTAGAGTGGCTATAAAGACATAAATAAATGCCCCTGACGAGGCACACAGCCTTTCTCTGAGATGCCCACCCAGCAGGGATTCCCACAACGATCTCTGTCTTTGGGATGACAGCATCCTGCTGCCTTGATGAGTCTCACTGCAGCAGGGCAGAAACGTGGGGCAACTTATGCCCTCCAGCCCCTTCCTGCCAAGGCAGACGAAAGAGGAAACACAGCAATTCCCGAGCAGGGGATACACACAAAGTGGGCCCAAGCTTTCCCAAGCAAGAGGCATCCCCATGATCTCGGGTACCAGGCCTACCTGCTGGCGATGGAACTGTTCCTGTCCTTCAGGGCAAGCTCTCTCTGCTGCAGCTCAACAACAAACCTGGACAGGTCTTCCGGCGTCCTGTGGGATCAAGAACACACACTCAGCACCACTGTTCTCTAGTGGTTCCACACACGAAATGGAGGCCAAAGCCCTGTCAGCAGCCGATGACTCATAGACCGGGATGAGTTGAGTCCCGGGCACCATGCCCAGGGTAGCGTGGTAGAGTACCACTACCATCTGGGATCAAACCACAGCCTACCACTGGCTACCACTGGCTAGATTTGTTTACATCAGGAAACTTCTTTCTATAAGGCTTGATTTATTCCACCTGTAAAACCAGGGTTGCTTCTAACCACTAGTGTCAGTAGGTAATGAAATGAAATGTAGGTAATGAAAGCTACAAAGGTAATGAAATGTTTACAAAGAATATGCAAAAAAATAAATAAATAAAGTAACAGCAGAGCACCTACCAAAGACCCAGCACATAGGAGAAGCTCAGCATGTGACCATTTCCTTTCCAGGCTTCTTCAAAACTCACACGGAACAGCAGCAGCAATAACAAGAGCAGATGCTCATGTGTCATGCTTACATAATTTGCAAAAACTACTCCAGGCAAAACTACCTATTCTGGTTAAGGCTCAGAGCAACCTGTTTTTGTCATTTCCATTTTACAAACAAGGATATTAAAAAGAAGTTAACTACTGGATCAGAGTCCACTCTGCTAATGAACAGTGCTGAACCTCCATCTAAGCCCCATATTCTTTGACTCCAAGAGACTGAAAAGAACTCCCAGTAGCGTGTCCACATTCCCAGAACAGAGCACAGATGCCAGGATGAGGAGCTCCCCGATACGTAGTGACCAAGAGGTATGCAAGCACAGAGCCAAGACTACACAGCTATGTGAGGGGACCAAAGCTTCACCTACTCCCATTGACGGAAGAACCTAAGCAACAATCAAAGGTCCACCTTCCTTCCAATAGCAAGGGGCTATGACCGAAGTTATTCCTCAAGATAGTCCCTTAGTATGGGAACCCCAAACAAAACTACAAAGAGAATGGGTACTGGTGACTGGTACCCAAGAGAACGCTTCTTGGCATCCAGAGCCACTATGGTACCAGCCTCAGAAGAACCCTGTAAGCCCCTTCCTGCTGAAGTCATCAGCGCCCGCAGTAACCAAGGCTACCTCATAGAAACTTGCCTAGAAGCAAACCAAAAGCCCATGTCCTATGACTCCTACACGACTGGGCTTCCCACTGACCTTTCCTCTGCCACTTGAATGCGTCAGGTCTTCTACCCCAAATCTAACTATTAGCTAACGCTTGGGAAGCTCTTCCCTCTCTTCCCAGGACTAGCTCTTCTTAAAACAGGTTTCAGAGAAAATGTTGCTTCCTCCAAAAGGATTTCTCCATCAAGGCCCCAAGTCACTCCCCACTCATCTTGGTTCAGCACAGCACCAGTCCACTGTGGTTGTTACAGAGTCTCTCAAGTGTCTACCACCACAGAAGAAGAGCTCCCGAGAGCTCAGACTGGTCAGCTCTGCTGCTGACGGCCTGGCACAGAGCGGGACCTCTCTGTGCACAAATCTTCCAGAACAGTGCTAGGTCACCTCAGCGAGGCCCTTTCCTGCCCACTCAATGAAAAGCTCCCTTACTGAACATTTTATGAGGACATGGTCTCAACATATACGGGCTCTCCAGGCCTGTAGTAGAGATTTCTAAGCCCAGTCCTCCCTAATACAAGCCAGTCTTCACATTAACAAATACTTTCATTGAAAAGATGTTTATCAGCACAAGACCGCTGAAAAACTGAAGTGTGTATAGGGGGAGGAGAGAGGGGTGGGGGAGGGCCTGAAAGCCAATTACGATGCTTTTCTGAGCTTCCTAAAGATTTCTACCCTCCGAGAGTTAAAAATATTAGAAAAGTAAGCAAAATAAGTAAATCATTTCAAACAAAGATACATTTTTTTCTAAAACATTTGAAAGAGATATTTAAGTTATTTTGCATTTTTCTGTTACATAGTCAAAGGGGCATATAAACTACTGCTAAATCAATGGGAGGCATGTATCTCCAACAAACAAAACATGCATGTCCACACCTGCTCAGGCCCTCAGTCCCTGCAGGCCCCATAACAGCTGCTTGGGAGAAACAGAGGGGCACTGCAGAGGGTGCCACACCCCTTCAGGCCTAGGCCATGTCCCCTCAGACCTGAACAGTGGGAACAGTCCATGGAAAGGCATCTGTCAGAGAGTCTCAGTCTCTCAGAGGTGCTCACTAACTGCGATACAGCTTTCTCTCACCAAGGGCAAGTTGCCTGCAATACCCTCCAAGTAGCTGCCTTCCTGGAATCTGGACAGCAATCGCCTTAAGGAGCTCTTGATACCAATTTAGAAACACGGTACTTGCCCTGAGGTACAAATTAGCCCCACAAAGCTGGGCGCTAGAGCAATACAGTGGAGAGCCAGGCTCACTGTTAAGCAGAGCCCTTCAATTTCCTTTGAAGTAAAGATAATTAGAAATGTAACAATTTAATAATGAGGGAGAAAATTGGGAACAGTTCAAATGAAGAGAAAAATGAACTTAATCAGTTGTCCTTCTGAAAGGCTCCCTCCCACCGACAGCATCTGTGTCTCCTAGTGACACCCACCAGGCCAATGTAAACATCAGGCTGCATCAGTGGCCCCACAGCACGTGGGGCCTCACCTAGGAAGGTCCAAGTCTCACACACTCTTCAGCTTAATGTTCACACGAGGCCAGCAAACACACAAGGACTCTGGAACTTGCGAGTAGCCGTTTCAACAAGGCACTGAGGGATCTGGTTTCACATTCAAATAAAATAAGCAGAAAACTGGCTATCCTGTACCCCCACTTTACCACTTCTCCCCTCACAAAGTGAAACCCAGTCATGTATATCATGTGTCCTGTGGGGTGGGAACTCTGTGCCAAGTGTCATCTGCGTCTGCACCTCCCTCAGAGAGGGCAGAGGACCACTTTCACTGCCGGAAAAGGAAGCGTGATGGAGCCACACAAAGCGCAGTCCACACACCTTTCACAGCCATAGCAGGTCTGGCTCACATGCTACCAAAGAGAGGACATTCAGGCTGGCTCATTTGTGCCATACCCCTAATCCCCTGATGCCAGGTACCATCATTCAGGCATGCCATCCTCTTCCCACAGGAAGGACTTGGAGCTGCAGATCTTGTATTCCCACATGCCCAGTTTCAGAAGATTGAAGGGCACAGGCAGATGCCCACATCCTGCTCTTATTTGGATGCTGCCCCAGAAGCTGCCAGACAGCGCACAGCAATTGCGTCACCTTGCCTGCATGACCTCTCAAGTTGACAAACCTACTTTGGTTGAATGAAGGCTCAGGAGTCCTAGCCAACCTTTCTGGCTAGTCACTAGGTTTCAACTTCTCTCAAGAAATACAAAGCACTGTAAGCTAGATGACAACACTCAAGAATTTCACATTAGAGGCACTAAGAGACAGAGAAAAGGCGGGGCCATCTTCAAAAGAAAAAGAGATGGGCAGATCACAGAAGAGCCTGGATGCAGTCACGGTGCAAAAGATCCCAGCAATTCAGTCACGCAGTAGAGCCCACTCAGGCAGGTCATAGTGCCATACCCGACAGCCCTCACACGCCCCTTCACCGCACGGGAACAGCAGACAGGAGGAGCCTTACAACCTTACTGAACTATACACAGTTCAACCCCATTTTAACACTGAGTCTGGGAAACAAGGGCCAAACCTATAATACATCATCATGTAAATGAGAAACACACCTTTCAGTTAAAAGTACTTACTAACCAATACGTTAAATACAAAATCCTTGTGCTGCATCCCAGGCCTGCATCCTTGGCCTGCATCCCAGGCCAGGTAGGTTCACGGTCCATTTGGGCAGCTTAAAAGAGAACCTTGGAGCCCTTGGCATCATCCACCCAGGCTACTTTAAGAGTACACAGGGTAAACAAGGCAGCAGGACTTGGGTCCCCTGCAAATCTCTATATGCTCTTTCCTCTGGGCTCTCTGGGGTTCTCTCATGGTCTCTCCCTCTCGCAGCCATCATAGGTCTCGTCCGCCATAGCTGTCTTCCACAGCCGTCTTTCTGCCTGAGTGATGCCATCCTTATGGTCTCATCCTCCAGGTTCAGGTGTGCACACCCATGCACGCTCACACCATACTCCAGGTGAACACTATCAGGCATGCGTGCCCCATGCCCACACTCCCAAGTGCCTTCTGCATTCAAGGCCACAGGTGACAGCCACAGAGGCTAGCTGCGCAGAGCCTGACTGTCCTCATTTACACAGCCTTAGTTCTGCGGTGCTGATCTCAAGGGAGCATGTCATGGACGAGTGATGTGTGTACTTTAGGGAGAATCAGAGTATGCTCAAGGCAAGGGCTTCAGGACATTGCACCTGAGTAAAAGAAAAGACGATGAGGTGGGTTTGGAATGTGTGAACATTCTTGAAGCCAGGAGAGTGGGTTTTCTTTAGAAAGGTGGGAGCAGAGGGGGGAGGTGCCTGGGCTGTGTGTGAAGACTACGGTTCCCCAGGGCCTGCAATTTATGTCAACAGGACCACTATGAAAACACACCCTAGAGAAAGAAGCAGGCAATGATGATTGGCTGACTCCAGTTTAAGCAGGTTCCCTGGGGCACAGAGAAGGAGGCAAGTGGGCAATAAAGAATGTGCTCATGGGTGAATCGTGCCTTCCCCCAGGTCTCAGGAGATGAGAGCGCTTATCCATCTTGGCAGCGGATCCTGTGACAAGCCAAGTGGAGGGTAAATGGATTTATCAGGCTTTTTACACCACGAGCCTCTGTGGCTATCACCCGTGGCCTTGATCGTGTTAATGGAGAAGACGCTTGGGAGCATGGGTGCAAGGCACGTGTGCCCGACTGTGGACACCTGCAGTATGTGTACGTGTGCACACCTGAGCGTAGAGGCTGGGATAAGCTGCAACAGAAGAGGACAAGCTGTGTGACTACAGAAGAGAAGCCACAAGATAACACATGAGAGAGAACGGCAGAGAGAGCCCAGAGAAAGCATAAGATTCTTGGGGTGCTGGGCGGCTCAGTTGCCTCCCTGCCTCCAGCCCCCCTGCACAGTCTGTGCCTGACTCCTTGCACAACAGCCTCCTGCCTGGTGTGCCTGTGTACCTGGGAGAGCATTAAAGCCTGAAAAATCCACTGAGGACTCTGGGACTCTCCTATACCCATCTGCCCAGATTGATAGTGAACCTGCCCTGTGCTTGCTGGCACAACATCAAGTTGCTGCCAAGGCTATTCTCCTGCCTTCACTGCCCAGAGGAGAAGGGGAGGGCTGCTGAGCACAAGGTGAGCAAAAAAACCAAAAGGGGCATTGACACCCTTCAACCCTGCAGCTGTACTTCCACGAACACATTAAGGAAGCAGCCACAGATGTGTACCACATATGGCTAAGTAGGCATTGTGGCATTGTCTTTCTAAAGGTAGTGAAGAAGAAAACACACGTAACATAAAATTTATCATCTTTATCATGTTTAGGTGTATACTTTGGAAGCACTAAGCACATTCACAATGTGTTGTAGCCATCACCACCACCCATCCACAGAAGTCTTTTCATCTTGTAAAATTAAAACTGTCCTTGTTAAACACTAATTCCTATTTCCCTCCCCCAAACCAATATCTACTTTTAGTTTCTATGAATCTGACTATTCCAGGAACCTCATATAAGTGGAACCATGCAATATTTGTCTTTTTGCAGTTGTCTTCTTTCACCTAATATATGTGGCACTACCCAAATCCTCTGTTCCAGAAGCACTCTCTCCACTCCCTGAAAAGGCAGTAAATCAGGCCATCACACAGGTACACAAGGGAAGAGTTCAAGTGCAAAGGGTCTAACAGATTCCATTTACATACCTAGACTGCAGTTACAACTTATTTCTAGGTACCAAGAAAACAACATGTGACTCCTAGAGTCACCCTAAGCTGACCTGAGGTCAAAGCTGAGTAGTGCTGACAATCAAGGGGATATGTAACTTCATGTGCATTATTTGCATTCTTTGATGAGAATTTATACGCCACATATACACATGAAAACTAAGAGTAAATTAGAAGACCCCCTCCTTCACGCACACAGCACACAGCGTGCCAACTGTATGAAATGCTGCCGGAATGCCCAGCTAAAGCAGTTGAAAAGCAGAGAGAAGGTAAGTCCGTCCAGTGTTTTCCCAGCACAGTGGTAAATGGCACATGGGATACGGGCAGGGGGCATCTGGGAAAGGAGGAGGGGACAAAACAGGAGATCTGGATTTCAGGAATCAGGACTTCATCGAGTGAGAATAGGGCCAAAGCCATACACTGTCAAGCTGCCGTGAATTCCAAGAGAGAACGGAGGAAAGTTCTTGAAGAGCTGCTGAATCATGAAGGATTATTAAACAATTGTAGCCTTCACCACACATCCAATCAAAGACCAGTAGCCCAAGTGCCTCCAGTCGGCAGGAAGAGTGTTTATTTCTCAGAACCCTCCTGACCTGTTATGTGGTTAGAGCTGCTCAGAGATGCTCCCCAAGGGTGCTCTGGGGATTAGCTAAATGCTTGTAACTAGAAGGAGCCGTGCCAAGTATCATTACAGCCTAAAAATAACACAGGAGCACTCCGACAGGAAGATCAATCCGTTCTAGAACTTCCGCTTCACAAACTCAAAAGAGGAAAACATTCACAGGGCCTGAGAACCTGCCACCTCAGAGTTGACAGGGAAGTGACAGTTCCAACTGCAGCCCAAGCTGCAACATCTCGGTTTCGAACTCTGGCTTCAGCTGCGAAGCCTTTTAATTCTATCTGGGAGTTTTAAAGGAGGAAAGAAGTGTTTTTGTTCAATCTGCAGCTGAATTTTCACTCAAACTCAGCTGTGTACAGAATAGCGGAGGCTTGGGGAGTCAAGCCACTGATTTATTTTCGAGGTAAAAGCAGTTCAGCCCCAGCAGCAGCTATTTTGAGGCCCTAATAGCAGATGCCATGGCTCCTGTTCACGCCCAAAGTGCCAGTTTCAATGAGTTTCTAAGACATGAGGTACAGAGGACTTCAATTTTTAAAATGAATGAAATAGCAACAATGACAAAACTAATTAACAAACAAGAAAACCACAAGTTCTGTTAAGAAGTTATTTTCCCAAAGAATAGAAGCTGACAAGGCCAAGAGCCAGTGCTGGGTGAGCTTTAGCCAGAGGGCTCTTGGGAAAGGGGGCACAATCCAGGCCAGGTGGACCCCCTTGAAAGGCTTGTTTCTATAAAAGTATGTAAAACCAGGGACAAAAAATACCAGAAAGCAAACTTGCTGCAAACACCCAAAAGGACAGCAGGCATTTCGCACTGTGAAGTCACAGGGTGACAGGTTTTCTTGATAATGTGACACAGCTGTATGGGAGGGCTGGGCCAGGGGGATTCATGTCCACAAGGACTGACGCGACATGAAGTCTAGTATGTGTGTCCAGGGTGGGGAGAAGCATCTAGTATTGAATCTCGGTGGCTGTGCCTGCCACATCCAGTTCTGAGACCACTAGGTGGGAATCAGATTTCAGAGAAAGAAAAGCTGGTGGACACTGACTGGTCTTGAGACCAGAGTTTCAGGAGATTTAAAAGGTTATTAGTCCATCTGGTCAGCCAAGCCCAGGGCCACTCTATGACACTTTGGCCACATAGCAGCCGCCGTTACCCACTTTCCAGACAGAGAGAGAACAAGTCACTTTTCCCTTGGGAAGGCAGTCAGTAGACGCGGGCACAGGCCCCACACCACTCTCCAGCTCCAAGCACACAGCCCCTCCACAGCGGTAATGAGAATACAAAGGAGAGCAAGGGTCTATCTCCCCACCACACAGTATCTGACAAGAGCGGCGCTTCAACTCACAGTCCCAGAAGAGTGAATTACTGCACATCAGTGGGCTTTCCCTTAATCCTGAGATATACCCGTGATGACCCCATCAAGGGGAGCTCACAGGCACTTTCATGCCCACCACTCTAGACAACCCCCCCAGCCACTACCTCCCTCCCTAGAACTCCTCCACCCACAACACCCCTTGAAAAAGCTGTCTACAATCACTGTCACCAATTCGACTTCCATCCCTCAGAACCCTCTCCAATCAGAATCAGGATCTTGACCTCAATGAAAATCACTGGTGGAGATCAACTCTGTGAACCCCACCAGTCCAACCTTGGCCCTGCATAATGGGCCTCCTGGTAGCATCTGACAGAGTGAGGGCCACCCCTTCTGCATCATGGTCCTGGGTCTCTCCCGGGACTTCTTCCTTTCCTGGTTCTCCAACACGCCACTGTCACTTTTCTCACTCTCCTTTATCTCCTGCACCAGCCTCTCAATCCTGGAGTGCCTCTGGCCTCAGTCCTTAGCCCTTGACCCCTCTACCCACATATCTCCTGGGCTATACAGGAAACCATGAACATCCATGGCTTTAAACAGTTAGCATGCCAGAACCTGCCTCCAACTGAGTTCGTGTCTTCTATGGCCTAAGGTGTGTCTAAGGAGCGTGCCCCAGCCACATTTCTGACCTTCCTCCTTTTCCAAACCTGCTCCTCCTAGAACTCCTCCACCTTAGGAACTGCAATTGCTATTATTCTGCCAGTTACACAGGTCAAAAACTGTGAGACCTAAGTTTGCTCCATATCGCACTTCTGATCCTTCAACAAATCCTATCAGATATATTTCAAATTACAACCAAGCTGAACTATATATATCCAAACTCAACCACCATGACCCAGGGTACCCACCTTTCACTAAAACCCCCACAATGGCTAGTCATCAGCCCCCTGGATTTCAAACTTGCCTTTCCAGCTTCTGTTTGCCACAGAGCAACCACAACAATTAGTTCAAAATGTAAATCAGAGCACATCCCTCTGCTGTCCAAACTCTCGACTGCATCCCCACCGCAATGCCAAGTCAAGGTCATTCCCAGAGTCTATGAAGCTCGAGGTCCAGCAGACAGCCACCTCACTGAGTCCAATCACATTCCCAACTCAGGGCCTTTGCACATTCTACTTGTAGAACACGCTTTCCTAGGTAAGTCTATGTGGTTTGCTCCCTCATCAACTTTTCGCAGTATCTGCTCAAATGTCACCTGAGTTCTCATTTGGGATTGTCCCAACCATCCAATTTAAAACTTCAACCGCCCCCTCACCTAAACCCTCTACCATTCTTTTACCTTCATAGAACGTGTCACCCTCTTAAGATGCGCTATGTTTTACCTAGTTACTTATTTGACTTTCTCTTTTAATTAGAAAGTAAGGTCCATTTAAAAAAAGGTACTGTTTTTTATTTTGTTCAGTTTTTCACTGGTTGTGAAGCTAGAATAAGTCCTGGCACAATAGGAGACTTTCAATAAATACAGCCATGTTATCACTTAAGCATGGGGATATGTTCTGAGACATGAATCATTAGGCGAGTTCCTTGTGCAAATGTCAGAGTGTAATTACACAAATCTAGGTGGATAGCCTACTACTACATTATAGATTACAGGGGATAACCCCTTGAGACCACTCTTGTGTATGTGGCCCATTGTTAAGCAATGCATGACTACATTAGTTGAAGGAACAAAAAAAATTATGATACCATTCTAGAACAAAAACAATCCAACTAAATTCCACCTAAGTTTAAACTTAGATCATTGGGTTACATTACATGTGTGTGTGTACTTTTCTGCCCACTATCTCCAAGCTATACAGATCTGAGGGATAAGCACAAAGGAGAGGTAAGAATATCCACTGAAAGATTGATAATTACTCAAATAAATTAGTCTGTCTATGCAATGAAATCTGTTTAAAATAAAGCTAAAACAACAATAAAACTTTTTATATCATAATAAAGGTATATATTACTAAATACATTTTTTTAAAGTTTTAATATTTGTAACAAAAAAAGATAATACCTATTCAGAAAATAATTTTTTAAAGTTTAGCATTGTGAACTTACATTGTGGAATTAAATTATCACTCAAAAATATTTTTTAAAAGAAAATTATTCTACGATGAATTAATGCACAAAAATCTAATTAAAACTATTTATAATAAAACAGTTATACATCATTCCTAAATTGATACACAATAATAAAAAATAAGTCAACAGTGTATAAAACGTTTCCTATCTTAAATAACCAAAGACTGATGATTGATCCCAAAAGTTGGCGAAAGTGGGAAATGAAAGGATTGGCAGATATCAAACATTTAACTTAAAAATACTATAAACAAAAGTTCCAAACTAACTTGAATCTCACCTTAAACTTTTTGCAAAAACACAACACATAATGCACAATTCTAGCATTATTACTTTAAAAGAGACACCAGCAGTCATCCTAAATTTTACAACTTTTTTCTTAATCTTTCACAGTCAATTGCCTTTATTCAACAGGAAATTTTTAGCAATTTTCCTTTGAGATTTTCCAAAACATTCTGTTTTCACAGAAACATTGCTTTTTTTCACACATTTATTTTTCATCAGTTTCCATAATATTTAATTAAATTATGTTATTACAATAACATGTGCAACTGGCAGAAACAGACATGTTTCAGATAGTCCAACACCAACTCCCAGGAGGGAGAAATAGTGAACAAAACACAACTGTTAGCAAATTCTGGAATGGTTAACACCAATATACAGGAATTTGGTTTTGGAGGACAGAGGCATAAAAGGACAGAATGGGGAGGGCCCGCAAGTTTTCAAATGAACTGCTCTTTTTCTTAACGATGTTTATATTTTAAAGACATTCTTTTCTATGTATAATACATTTCAAATTTTTAGAATAGCCTACATCCCAAGCATCTGTTGTGCTGCAGGAATCTAGCAGAATATTTCAGAGGAAGAATGAGGAGCACTGGCCAAACCAGAGAAACAAGTAGGTGGACACCCACTTCCCTCAAGAATCAGACACACAGTATCGTATTAATCCACACAGCAGGAAAAACAGAATGAGGAGCAGGGAAGTGATTTGCGAAACTAGACTCTGCAAACTCTCAGAAATACAAAGAGGAGACAGCAGGCAGTTAACACTTTAGATCTGTAGTCTGTGTGCTCAAATTCTAACTCCATTCAATACTAGCTATATAAGCTCTGAGAATCAGTTAACCTCTGCAAATCTCAATTCCCTTATCAGGAAAATAGATGTACTAATAGTATTCACAGAGTGGGTCATCATGAGAATGCTGCATAAAAAGGATCTAGCAAATAAGTGGTAAATAAGTGCATATTACTAAAATGGTATTATACTATTATTATGACTTAGAGGGACTATTACAGCAAAACAGTATCTGTGTGCAATTAGGAAACAAAGTGGCAGTTACTGGTTACCAGCATACATTTACTAACAATGAGATTGATATCAACATTTCCACTTTTGATTCAGTTACCTAGACAATGGATTGCTATATAAATACATGGTATACTATTAGAAATAAAAATAGTCTACCCTCTGCTCCGTTCCATAGGCGACATGAGGTGATTCCAAATATATTCAGGGACTGTACCAAAATGTGCCAACTAACAGGTGACCAGAGTAGCAGAGAACAGGACATAACAGAGATTCTGCTCTAGAGTCTGCCGCTTCAAGTCCAGTGCCAGCACTAAGTCATTCCTGGTGTGTGAACCCAGCTAGAAGAGCACACCTAACTGCAGAGCTACGGCAGCAAGGACACCACAATCATCTGGGAACACCTGCTTCTTGTTGGAATCTCCAGGACAAAGGCTGACGCCACGACCCTATCCAAACACTTGACCAACCATTGGGCACCAAGGATACAAGCCTTCCTCTAGGTAAGAAAGCAAATATGCTAAATGATAGAATCAGGATCTAAAATCATACTGAGAAATAGCAAGGATGGGTGGGTTACAGGAAAAACACAAACCCCTTAGGATTGAACTAATAAAAATCAGCTGTACAAGCACATGGGGGGAAGGGAGAAGCTGCTGCACCGCAGGACCTGTAGAAAGACATAAGGAATCTCATCTGGAGCAGTGCTGATTCATTCAAGTTTCTTAATAAATGCCTGCTATATGCCAGCCCTGCTCCGGACTAGGAGGAGAAAAGATGAAGCCCTTGAGTTCCTGGGGTTTAACCATGTGTTGGGAAAGACAGTCACTCACAACAAAACCCAATATGTGTGTTATCAGGACAAGATAAGCCAATAAAGACAAATAAGGAAGGATGAAGAGACAGAGTGAGATAAGTGAGGCTGAGAGAAAAGGGTGAACATCTTAGGTTGGTGAAGGGCAGGGAGGAGAGAGGAAGGAGGATCAGGGAGTGGGGAAGCAAAAGGAATGAGATACCTCACTGGGTAATGAACCCATATCCAAGCTGGAAGAGGGAAACAGCTTGTGGGCCCAGCTACCAGATGGCTCCAGTTCGGTTAGGCCCTTCAGCAACAGGGCCATGGCCGGCGGCATCCGTGGTACCATCTCAGTCAGGGAAACCTGTACTGTAGCAGGAACTCTGTGTTTCTATGTGGAAAGAGAAGTCCTGGGGTCCATACCATGACTCCCTCGGTCATGGTGGGGTCATGAGGTCACTTCCTAAGTGACAGGCACAGCACCACAAGGTTCCTCACCTAGGTACATCCAGATGTACCCCAGATGGTCACACCAGCAAGCAGTCACCAGCATGTGCCACCCCAAACACGCCATTCAGGCACCAGGATCCTGCAGCCCTGACTCAAGCCATCCTCTGTGGCTCTTTCACCAGGAGCTGACCTCCCAATGGAGCCTAATGAAGTCCAGACTTCACCCAGCTGTCCACAAGCCAGCAATGAGGCTTAACTGCTTCAGAGAAATGAACACATGGGTCCCCAGACACATGTAAATAAAATGAAGAAATTTCAAATGTACAGTTGCTGCCTTCAAATTCTTTCTCCCAGCTCAGGAAGGATTAAAAGGACTTCAAAGCAGCCTGGGTTCCAATTAAGCCAGTGTGACCACCCCACGGATGCTAGAATATTCCTCTGATTAACAAGAGGTGCTCTTTGAACTGTTTGAGCTAAAAAAAGCTCTCAGAACCTTTCAAACAAATGCCATAATTTTCTCTCCCTGTTCCCTCACTCTTTGGAAAAGTTGATCTTTTGAATGCTTTAAACATTCAGAAAGGTGGCTAGATAATGGCTCCAAACACTTCAGCCAGGAGCTCAGAACAGAGGCAGTGAAGAGAGGGTTTGGGATGCAACTGGATACCAGCCAGCTGGCTTCCAGGGGGTAAGGGGGCACTGCCAGCCTGAGTCTACAACAAGGCACGCCCACAGAGAAGTGATACCAAGGCAGCTGAACTGGCAGATTAGTCTGGGCAGAATAACACTGGCAGCAGCTGAGGGGCCTTCTGCCAGCTTCACACGTCCATCATCGAGCTCCAGGTGGCCCAGCAATGAGGACCCTGACACAGAGCACCCCTGCAGTTCTGGTGGCCCCCAAGAAAGTCAGCATTTTGCACACTGGAACAGTCACAACCCTCACAGTGCACTTGTCCTGAAAATGACCTGGGGTTGTGGGAGACTGAGCAGGGCAGGCAGTGCCCCCCATTTGACCAAGGGAACAGTTGTGGCCTCACATGGCCAAAGTGACCCAGGAAGACCTCTGGTGCTCAGAATATAAAACCACCCGTCTAGGGGTACATGGACCCCCAGTACAGCAGGTAGAAAGTCAACAAGGAACAATACAGGTGTGTCTCATCTTGGGCAAGAGGTGTGTCAGAACTGGGCATGAACCATCAGGGAAATCAAGACTCCTTTCCCCACCGACCTTCAGAAATGCTAGATTACACTCGTCAAAAAATTTTTACAAAAGTCATATCACTGAAATAAAATTAGTCATTTCCTATCAATTTGTATGTGCTCAACACAAATATGACAGTCAAATTCTAATTTTGGCTCTAGTTTTTTTTGTAGTGGGCAATAAATGGATGTTTACATCACAAATGCATGCCAATAGTAATAGGCCTACGGCTAATATCTGTAAAAAATCAAGTCATAGACTACTTCTTAGATTTCTTCGCTTGTCTTTTTTTTTTAATATACAACTGCAGTTTCTTTTCTTTTTTATTTATTTTTTATTTGTGTCTTTTACATTACTGTATATTCCCCGTAGGTTTCCCACCACCAATTCACCCGTGTACCATCACCATAGTCCCTTGTGATCCCCTCACCCCCGTTCTGAGCCCCATTCCTACCCCCTCTCTCGCTGATCGTCACTCTTGTATTTGGTTCCCCTACATTCCTGTTATAAGTGACACCATTTGATATTTTTTTTTCCTTTTGTCTTATTTCGCTGATCATGATCCCTTCTAGTTCCATCCATGTTGCTGCGAATTGCATGTGTTTATCTTTTTTGAATGCTGAATAAGTATTCCATTGTGCATATGTACCACATCTTCTCTATCCAGTCATCTATTTTTGGGCATCTGGGTTGTTTCCATACCTTCGCTATTGTAAATAGTGCTGCAATAAACATATGGGTGCATGTATCCTTTTGGATTAGTGTTTTTGTGTCCTTTGGGTAGGTTCCCAAAAGTGATATTGCTGGGTCATATGGTAGCTCCACGTTTATTAGTTTGAGGAAACGCCATACGGCTTTCCATAGTGGTTGGACCAGTTTGCATTCCCACCAGCAGTGCAGAAGAGTTCCTTTTTTGCCACATCCTTGCCAGCATTTGTTGTTGCTTGTTTTTTTTAACGTGCGCCATTCTCACTGGCGTGAGGTGGTATCTCAATGTGGTATTGATTTGCATTTCCCTGATTATAAGTGATGTCGAACATTTTTTCATATGGCTGTTGGCCATTTGCTTTTCTTCTTTGGAGAAGTGTCTTTTTAGTTCTTCTGCCCATTTTTTGACTGGATTGTTGACTTTGTTTTTGTTGAGTTGTGTGAGCTCCTTGTAGATTTTAGTTATCAATCCTTTATCAGTTGTATTGTGTGCAAAGGTTTTCTCCCAATTAGTAGGGTGGCTGTTTTGATTATTGTGTCTTTTGCTGTAGAGAAGCTTTTTAGTTTGATGTAGTCCCATCTGTTTATCTTTTCCTTGACTTCCTTAGCTGTTTGGGATGTGTCTTTAAAGATTTTGCTGAGATGTATGTCATGTAGAGTTTTGCCTATATTTTCTTCTATAAATTTTATGGTTTCAGGTCTTACGTCCAGGACTTTTATCCATTTTGAGTTGGTTTTTGTGCATGGTATGAGGCAGTAGTCTAGCTTCATTTTTTTGCATGTAGCAGTCCAGTTTTCCATTTATTGAACCATTTATTGAACAACCTAACCTTGTTCCATTGTATATTCTTCGCTCCTTTGTCAAAGATTAGTTGTCCATAGGTATGTGGATTTATTTCTGGGTTTTCTATTTGATTCCATTGGTCTGTGCTTCTGTTTTGGTTCCAGTACCATGCTGTTTTAATTATTATGGTTTTGCAGTATAGTTTGAAATCTGGGAGCGTAATCCCTCCATTTTCTTTCTTTTTAGTCAGGAGAGCTTTGGCTATTCGAGGTTTTTTGTGTTTCCATATGAATTTCATCAATATTTGTTCTATTTCTTTGAAGAATGTCATTGAGATTTTTATCGGAATACTTCGCTTGTCTCTTGTACAGCTGTTCAGGAGCATCTCTGGGGAGTGTCCAGCAGTAGTCAGCCAGCATTGTAGTGGACCATTTTCCCTGGTATCTTTGTTCCATTGATACAATATCTTGATGAAAACGTCCGCCATGTTCATCACTAACCATACCACAGTTTTCAGGGAAGAAATCCAGATGGGAATAAAGGAAGTGGGTCTTTAGAGATATATTACAGCCAAGTTTCTGATACTGCATCAGCATGTCTTCTACTAGTTCCTTGTAGTTTTCTGCCCTAACATTCCCAAGAAAGTTTGTAGACACTAAGCGAAAGCATTCCATGCCCGATTCGCATCACCCTGCAGCAAGTTGTTGAACCAGTCATCTCAATGCAGACGGAATGTTTGGGTAGACTATTCTCGACTTCTTTTGCTTCGTTATTCTGCTGGAAAGTGGAGGAACCAAGCAGAAGTAACAGTCTTTTATGTGGTTGCTTGGCTCTCTCCACACCATGGGGACTGCAAATGGCATTGATGGTCTTTTGCCATTTAACCACTGTGAAAGCTGTGTTGTACATGTAGCACAGCATATATGCGAGGCCCAAGGCTTGTCTTGGTCACCCACCTTGCATCCGAAGTCAAGATGATAAGCCTTCTTCACTTGAGAAGTGATACTTTTCTTCTGGCTGGCAAATGTCATTTCCCCACAAATAGAGCAGAAATTGTCCACGCTCTTAAAGCATTTTCGAGGCATTACTGTTCTGTACTGTGCCTAAATGGATAAAATCATAACAGTTCTATGGAACAGTAGCTTAAACTGTCTCGCACAAAGTCTGAAATCTTTTCAATGCTCAACGTCTCCGACAGAGCTTTATAGAGTGCACTGCTGACGTCAGCTTACTTCCGCAGCCACCTGGTAGTAGTGTTGCACTGCATCAGAAAATGATATAATCAACTCTGGATGATGTGTGCATGATGGTATTATGCAAGGTGATGCAATATTACATCATTCTAGGCTGATTTAGGGTGTTGTTGCAGCCCCACTGGATAAACTTATACAGTGAAACATATAAAATGAATTATATGACATATCTTCAAAACGAGAGCTAATAAAAAATTTTCAGGGTTATATTCATGTTCAGCACACCAAGATACTACAGATTAGGGCCTTTGTAAGTCAGTTATGATCTCACTGTTGACCAGTGTTATCACTTCTGACCCATCTATTCACGTTCAAGAATTAGAAAGCCCCCCCATAATAAATTTAGCACTCCTCTATTGTCTCCCCTACTGCCCCCCTCCTCTCACCCCCAGGCTTGGTTACAAGGATTTCTTTTAGGAGAGAACAGAACAAAGAATAGCAAACTAAAAATCAAGCCAGCAGGCTCCTAGGGAAATAATCAAAGACAATGTGGGAGCAGAGACCTGTTTGGATGCAGCAGCTCGGAGAAGAGAGCCATCACTAATGAGCTGCTCTCTGAACTTCTTGAGCAACACAGGGAAAAGGCCTCAGAACTCGGAAAAGGCAGCAGGCATGTTGCAGATCTGTGCTGCAATTTCAGGTGGGACCTCAGCTAGCTGGGTAGCCCTGGACAGATTACCTGATCTTCTGAACTTCAGTTCATCCATCCTTAAATAAGAGGAAGGAACTGGAGGAATAGAAGCTCCCCTCCTGATTTAGACTCCTGTTTCCAAAAACAATCTTCTAAGATTCTGTTCCCTGGGATGGTGTAAGCAAGGTAGGCCTAGTTGGTGAGGCACACAGGACTGGCTGCACGTGCTCATCACCCACTCCTGACCGTTTGCAAAACAGACAAGTCAGGCCTACAGAACCCTGTGAATGGCAGATCTTGGTGGCCCCTAAAACAAACTAACTCCATCTGTCTTGCCTTCTTCCATTGTTCTGCAGCTTGGCCAGTTCAGGGACTGGATGTTCCAGGGGAACCCCTGCTGTCTCCTCAAGATGAGGAAGTAAAAAAAGCTCCACAAGGCATTTTTATGACTTCACTTACTGAGCAGTCACCTCGTGCCGGTACCAGGTGTCCTGAAGCATTATCATTTATAATTCCTGCAGCCTGCGACCGAGGTTCCGCGCTGCCAGGGACGTGGCAGTTGAGCTTTGTGAGAGCAAAACCCCATCATTACAAATCACTGCTCACTCGGACTCTGGGGCCAGACTGGACCAAGCAAGCAAGCTCGGTCTGAATCCTGCTGCAGTCACTCACCAGCTGGGTGTCCTGAGGTAACTGTTACTCTCTTCCTTCCCTGCCTTCATTTCCTCACTCACAAAGTGTGTTTGACAAGTGTCCAGCACCTCAAGACTGTAGGAACAAAAGAGTTAACACACAGAGTGCCTCCAACAGCAGCTAGCACATGGCCAGGTGCAGGAAGAGTGACTGCTGTCCTGACTGACCTCGCAACCCCAGGTCATGACGGGTCCCCACTGACAGCTAAGCAAGGGAAGCCTCGGGGTGGTGATACAGCCCATCCAAGGGCAGCCCGCCAGGAAGTCACAACCGAACTCTAGAGGTGACTTGGATGAATTTTCCTCCTGGTCTGGTCCAGTGACTCTGCAAAGGGCCTCGGGGGCTATTAGTGGAGAGTCAATGTCTCAGTGCTAAGGTCTCCTGAGAACACCCACACCCTTGGCGAAAAGAATTTCTCTGGGAAGAGCCACAAACACTGCCTGAATCATGTGCTTCCCAAGAGAGAAAGTGAGAGGACCCTCCCACCGCCCCCCCACCCGACAGGAAGGCTGTCCACAGTTGTGGGCACAGCACCAAGCAGCTGCTCCCCACCTCGGCTCACACTGTCAGTGGGGACCCGTCATGACCTGGGGTTGCAAGGTCAGTCAGGACAGCAGTCACTCTTCCTGCACCTGGCCATGTGCTAGCTGCTGTTGGAGGCATTCTGTGTGTTAACTCCTTTGTTCCTACAGTCTTGAGGTGCTGGACACTTGTCAACATGCACCCAGCAACATGCAGGACAGCAAGGAGCAGCCTGCAGCCAGCAGCCTAGCAGGCGGCACCGAGATGCTAAGGAGTCAAGAAGCTACTTGGCTAATGCCCCGTAAACGTTTCTTGGGGCAGATTAGGGGACGGGATCAGAAGTCAGCCGAGCACAAGGACACCCTGCTAGACACTGGTCTGGGTGCACGGACACCCAAATGCTACAGGAACCTCTGTGAGCTGGGCCTGCACACACACCTCTGGCCAAAACCACAGAACCGCCAGCATGCCTCCAACATTCTCATAGCAACGTCTTCAGGCTGATTTTAAAACACTTTTTCAAAATGATAAAAAGTGTGAACAGGCAAAGCTACAATATTTGCCATGGAGAACACAGCCCTCTGCCCTTCTACTCTGTCTCCTGCACCCTTTGCCCAGGAGCAAACACTCTAATTATTTGAGCCAATTATTTTGAAATGTACTTTCATTTCTCTAGATAACATGATTATATTGTTACTTTTCTTGAATTCTTCCATTTGTGGCATCATCTGGACTTCCCACAGGGAACAAGAAGATTTATTGCTTGCTTATGCCGCCCTTTGCTCCACCCCTGCATGCTCTCTCCCCACCACTTCAGTTGCCAGTACAACTGACTCCAACTCCAATCCCATCAACATTCAGCAGGTACAGAGCACAACTATTAACCCCACTCCTGGGGGGCCCTGAGGGAGCCACTGTGGCACTTCCTGCGTTATTTGTGCTTTCCCTAAGGCTGCGATGGAAGAGAGCTTGCATTTGTTTGTTTCCAACAGACTTACCACTAATTCCACCCTGAACTCTTCAAACCTCCAAATCTCTACTCAAGGTGTTCAAACACATCAAGCTGCCAGTCTTTCCCACAGCCAGCCCCTCTGCTCCAAGAAGGATTCAGGACCCGCTGCCCTGGAACACAGCCCGCCATCTCAATAGCCCTGTTCCCTATCTCCATGTTCTTCCTCTTTCTTCTGCTTTCTTTATTTGAAACAGAACACATCCTCCAGCAGCCTTCTAGAAAAGGATATAAAGGAGATACATTTTTGAGATTCTGCAAATCCCAAAATACCTTTAGTCTGCTCTCCCACTGCACTGTTGGTTTGACTACATCAAGAATTCCGGGTTGGAAATCTTCCTCCAAACTCTGGAATGCATGCTCACTGCTGGGTTCCAGCCCCACTGAAGAGTTAGAAAGCTGTTCTGATCGCCAACTTGCATGATATCTGTTTTCTGGATGCTTATAGGATCAGTTAGCATTCTGCAATGTCACAGCAAGGTGCCTGAGTAAGGGCACACTGTAACCCACTTGACAGTCACTCGGTGGGTACTTTATGCTAGAATGGCATATCTTCAGTTCTAGGAAAATGTTTTTTGATTATTTTATTATAATCTTCACTCCATTTTTCAGTTTGGTTTCTTTTTTCTTTTCTGACCATTCCTTTTATTTGAGTATGACCCACATGGACTAATCCTCTGATTTTATTATGTTTTTGTTGTTCTCTTTGTCTCTTTACTCATTGTTTTAGGAGATTTCTTCAACCCTTACATTTACTTTGTTTTCCATATCCACTCACATAGTTCTGCTGGTTCACTGCTGAGTCTTCTTACAGAACCCTTTCCTTGTTTCAGGTTAAAATATGTACTCTTTATCACCACCTCACCCTGTTACAATAGTCTCAAAATTAAGAGATAAAAATGCCGGCAAGGGTGTGGAGAAAAGGGAACACTATGCACTGCTCCTGGGATTGTAAACTGGTGCAGCCACTATGGAAAACAGTGTGCAGGCTCCCCACAAAATAAAAATAGAACCACCATACCATACCATTATTCAAAGGAAATTAAAATACTCAGTAGAAAAGATGTCTGTGCCCCCATGTTCAGAGCAGCAGTATATTTACAATAGCTAAGACATGGAAACAACCAAAGAGCCCATTAGTGGGAATGGATAAAGTAGATGTGGAAAATACATGTAATGAAATATTATTTGGTCATATAAAAAGATGAAATCCTGCCATTTGCAACAACATGGATGGGCCTTGAGGGCATTATGGTCAGTGAAATAAGTTAGACAGAGAACATTAAGTACCATAAGAGCTTACATATTTGGAAGCTAAAAACAAACAAAATCTTGAACTCACAGACACAGAGAATGGATTAGTATTTACAGCAGGGAGAGAGACTGGATGAAGGTGGACAAAAGGAACAAACTTCCAGTTATGAGATTAATCACTACTAGGGATGTAATGTCCCACACAATGACTACCATTAACAATGGCATATGACACATTTGAAAGTTAAAGATAAATCCTAAGAGTTCTCATCACAAGAAAGAAAACTTTTTTCCTTCTTGTGTCTACAAGAGATGATAGCTGTTAACTAAACTCACTATGGTAATCATTTCACAATATGTATAAATAAAAGCATTATGCTGTATACCTCAAACTCAAACAGTGTCATCTATCAATTATACTGCAATACAGGGAAACAATTTTAAGGAAAAAATGAAATATCTATTCTTAGCTCTTTCAGGATATTTATGAGAGGCTTCTTCCCTGAAGGTTTACCCCCATGTACACTGCATTTCCTCTCCCTGCTTCAATCCATTTGTTTTGGTCTCTATCTTTGATGGTGGAGATTTTCCTGGACATCTAGTGGCTCTGAAGGAGTAACTCAGGGCCAGTCCAAAGTAATCTCCCCAGAGGGAGAGCTTGGAAACTCTAATCTGGGTGCCTTTGCCTATCTTTCTGGTCTGGTCAGACCCCAAAGGGGGCCATCTAATCTCTGGCTTAGTGGATTATGGTCAGATTGCCAAACTCATAGAGCCAAGTATCAAAGAAAGGCCAGTAATTTTAGCATCAATTATACATAAATTCAGGCACTCCCTGTTTTCTGTAAAGGACCCCACCTTCAAAAGCAGACCACATGCTGTTGAAGGCAAGGCAGGCCAGCCAACCACCCTAAGTGTAACAGAACCTACACTCTGCCAGCATTTAGAACCAACTTCCCATTCTCCCGCACCTCCATTTAGAACCAACTTCCCATTCTCCCGCGCCTCACTGTTGCCAATCTGGTGTACGACACCACAATATCTGTGCTTTCTGAAAGCGCTGCGGCATAAATTGAGTTGGCTCTTAGCTTTCACCTGTCCCCAACTAGCACTCAGTTTTCTCACATCAGCTAGGCCCACCCACAACTCTTCAAAAGATGTTCCATCTTGCAAATGAAATGCTACTGCTCTCTCCTTTCACTTTCTCCCCATTCACAGAAGCATTTGCTTTAAAAACCTATCTTCCCTGCTGAATTGGTCTCAGGAAGAAAGAGAAGTAGATGTATGTACTAGATCCAACATCTATACCTTTTTCCATGATTATTTATAACAATCTCATCAAACATTTCATACTGGAAATGAAATCAGTCATAAATTAACCAAAGCCATTCTCTATATCCATGGATGGTTTTGTTTCATTCTGATACCTGCCTGGAAGCCAGGCATGAACTATAGGTCAGAATTTGTGCTTCAACAGAATAAGACAGGCTCCCAGGTACACAGAACTATACCAGGCCCCACCAACTACTGCATCTGCTACACAGTCAGGCTCCTGGGGACGCATAACTCAGATGACACTCAGTGGCATCAGCCAATGAGTCTCATTTTTTTTAGTCAAGGTGCAAACAGGTTCAGACTTCTAACCCAAGAATTCACAGGGCAAGAATCAATTATAAATAAGTCATGAACTAAAGAGGGACATTTTATTGAAAATATTTATATTGGGTTTAAGCTCAATTTACCAGATACTTCAGGAAGTTATTACCTTTCTTCATAAGCTATCTAACCCATGACAACTTAGTCAACTTGACAACCAGGAAAAACAAAAGATTACCTAAAGCACAGAAAACACTAACCATATAAGGAAAACTTAATAAACTAGATTTTATCAAAGTAAAAAACATGACTGAGACATCAGAGAAGTAATGACTATGCTTAACTAATTATTACTGATAATTTTCAAATGTGAAATGTCTGATGAGATTCATAATGACGATGCAAATGTCAAGGAAATCTGCTTGTTTCTCAGCATCTTAAAGATATAAAGGCAATTTAAAAATGAGACAAAGTATCTCTAAGGATAATCACTGTTATTAGGTTGCTCATAGCAAGTGTAAATAAATACAAGTGATTTTTCACTGATTGTGTACTTGCAACTGCTAAACACGTGTATTCATTCTGGTAATTGTGTGTATATACTCATTCAGTTTCTCTATGCACAAAATCATGTCATCTGCAGACAAAGCTTTAATTCTTCCTTTCAAATCTGGATATCTTCCACTTCCTTTCTGTACATTACTATTCTTTCAAATATAAAACTTCCATTGGGTTTTTTAAAAATAATATTTACTGATATCTATTTCTAGTGACTGGCTTTAGACTTTGTGAGCAAGCTGTATTTTCTTGTTCCTTTGACTGTCCGGTAATTTTTGCTGAAAACTAGATATTGCAAATAATAACATGTGGCAACACTGTAAACTGGATTCTGGACCCTCCCTATGGTTTTATTATTAGTTGTAGTTGATATCACTTGTTTTCTGTCATGACAGTGTTTTTGTTCCATGTGGCTACTGAAGTATATTCAGTTAGGTTAACCCTAGGAAACACAAATTTAAATTGCACTGAGATATTACTTCACACCCCATAATATGGCCATAATCAAAAAGAGTAGTAACGAGTATTGAAGAGACTAAAGAAACTAGAAACCATATACTTGTAAAGTGGTTCAGCCACTGGGGAAAACAGTTTGGCACCTCCTTCCTCATAAAGTTAAATACCCAAGAGAACTGAAAACATGTCCACACAACTATACATAACACCAGTGATAGAAAAACCTGTATATGAATAATCATAGTAGCATTATTCATAACTGCAAAAACTTAGGGAAAATCCAAGTCCATCAACAGATAAACAAAATGAAGCCTATCCACCCAATGAACTATTACTCGCCCATAAAAAGGAATAAAATACAGAAACACATTACAGCATTTATAAACCTTGAAAAGACTATGCTAAATAATAGAAATCAGACATAAAGACCACATCTGGTATGATTCTATTTTCATGAAATGTCCAGAACAGGCAAATTTATACAAATAGAAAGTAGATTAGAGTCTGCAGAGACTGGGGAGAAAGAAGAATAGGGAAAATCTGCTAGCAGGCACTGAGTTTCTTCAGGCAAAAAGGAGGGAAGGTTATGAAAATGTTCTGAAATCAGACAGTGGTTACACAGCTGTATAATGTTGGGACTATACTAAGAACCACAAAATTATACACTAAAATGCCCATTTTATGGAATGTGAATTATATTTCAACAATTTTAAAACTTTTTAAGAAAATGAAAAGCCATGTTATGGACTGGGCAAAAATGTTGGAAAAGATACTTGATAAAGGACTTCCATCCAGAATATATAAAGGGCTCATAAAAGTCAGTAACAAAAAGAAAACAACGCAATACAACTCTGCACAATACTTAGAACAGATACTTGCCAACAAACATATGCAAAGTCAGTAAGCATGTGCAAAAGGTTCAACACAGTCACTAAGGAAATGTGCATTACCCCCTGAAATCTATTAAAACAGGACTTATTCTCTAAAAAAAAAAAAGTTAAAAATAAAACCACAGTTTAAAAAAAAAACCCACAGTAGGTACCATTTCACACAAACTAGAAGAGTTTTCCTTTAAGCAGCCACCACCAAATTTTGATGAGGATATGGTGCAACTGGAACTCCCATACATGGCAGGCAGAAGTATAAAATCACACAGTAACACTAAACTAAAAAAGTTTGACAAATGCACTCTTAATTATGGACTCAAGAAAATAAAATACAACTACATGTAAGATCGGCCACAACAGCTATATTCACGATGACCAGTAACCAGAAACAACTCAAATGTCCAAACAGGTGAACAGATAAACAGATATATTCATACAGTGGACTACCGCCCAATATTAAAAAAGAAAAACACAAACTTGTGATAAACGCAAAAACAGGGCCTGCCAGAAAACGCAGGGCCAGAAATAGGTAAAGTAAAGTGAAGCAAGACAGAGGCCAGAGTACAAACTTTAAGGAAGGGCTCACTCTGAGAATCAGGTGCCCATCGCTCCATCCTATCCAACCTCAGCCCTGGGCAAGAGAAGAGAGCAATTACAGAGTAAACAGTACAATTCCATTTATTTACAATCCAAGAACAGACAAAACTAATCTATGGCAATAGAAAGTGGAACAGTGTTGTCTCCCAGGGGTAGGAATTGATTAGAAGAGACAAGAGGGAAGCTTCTGAGGAAATGGAAACTTTCTACAGCTTAACTGAGCTGAAGATGAGCAGGTGGTACATTTTCAAAACTGTCCATTTCAGTGTATGTAACCATTATCTCAATTAAAAACTTTAAAAGGAAGTAAAAACTATTTTTAAAGACCACACTGAATGCTACTGTTAAAGCAAATGAACCAGATCTAGCATCACAAAAGCATTCTACAAAGTCATAGGCATGCATTTGGATTTCTGTAATAGGCTGGTTTAGGGTAGAGATGACCTTAAGTCCAAGGAAGCTAGTGGGGCTGGGATTCATGCCCTGAACTTGATAATAAGTATGTGTCCTCTACCTTCACACTGGGATTTCTATTTCCCTTCAAGTCCCCACATATGCCTTTAGAGCCTCCCCCACCCCACTCCACCCCAGTGGGGGTCCCTGCTACACAGTTCAGTGAGCACTTGAACCAGCTGGGAAGCATTTTTGGAGCCCCAGATCCCAGTTGGGCGGGGTGACCAAGAGCCTGAAAGCTACCAGGGCAGCTAGAAATATGGGAGGACAAAAAGCACTGGATTCTGAACTAGCCTGTCCTCAAGAACACCATAATTTATGAATACAGCGGCTTACTTTTCTTTTTAAGTGCACAGGGCAAAAAATTAAAAACACTGATAATATCAATATACTGGAAATAACTCAAGTGTACATTAATAGTGAAGACATTAAATAAATATGTGTATTCCTATGATAGAAAAACAGATAACTTAAAAAGTTATATAAGTCAATCCAGAGGAAAGTAAATCCTTTAACAATACAGATTGTATAATGCCATTTGTTACACATGTGAAATGTCCACACATATAAGAATTCTCTAAGAAGTCTTATACCAAAATGTTACTATTAATTAATTCTGGGTGTGAATAAAATTTGAAAAAGCAAAATAAGCAAAATTTCACTTTCTGTTTGAATTTTCTTTTTTACAGAGAGGATGTTTTTGTATTACACATACACATTTTTGAAAAGCGTGCCACAGGAGTGTATGACCACATGAGTTTAGATTGCCTTTCTGAGATTTCTCAGGGAGCTATGAAGGACTAACTGGTTAGGCACCACCTCCCCATGTAGTCTGCAGAAGCCCAAGACTAGAAGTCTTATAAGAGCAAAACTAACTTCATAATAAAACTAAGCTGTTATTTGTCTTTTTGTTTCTTTAACCAGGCTGACATTTGACTGAAGACACAAAAGCAAACTCAACTATACTAGTTATCTTATTCTTTATTGCCGCACACTAGAAATTAAAAAATAATAAATTTCACTTAAGAATATCCTTGACAGGGCCTCCCTGGTGGTACAACGGGGTAAGTCTCAGCCTATGAAGCTGTCCACAACCACTACAGCACGAGTCCAGTCCCCCGCCAGGGAACGTCCCACATGGCACATGCCTCGCCTGCTGCTCCCCTCAGCAGTGTACTTCAGTCAATCTGCCTTTTCTATTCCCCACTCTGTCTCTAGTGAATCCTCTCTCCACCTCCACCTCTGATCTGCACCCCAGCTGTTGTATGCATAAATAAATAAATAAATCTTTTTTAAAAATCCTTGACAAAGCAGTAGAAAATATTTTTATAAGTTTTGACCCCTCATAATATAATCTCAATATTCTGTGTGAAGAAACAGGGTTACAGATAAAACAATTCTGCTGCAAACCAAAAATGTGAGTTACCATGAAGAAAAGTACTTTCATGTTTGAGTTGAGAGCTGAAGTACCTACATCTTATGGAAAGTTGTCTAGTTGAAAAAATGACAGAATAAGTGACAGTTATGGAGACCTGGAGGTTTGATAGAATTTTCTCAAAAGTGAAATAAGTAAACTTTCTAATTCAAAGAAAATAACTAGAGTATTTGTTGCCAATGATAATCACAAGCATTCAAACACAAACATGACAGACCCCTAAACAGAAAGACTTTTCAGTAACTGGTGGTGATGTTAGCTCAGGACATTTTTATGTTTGACAACATATGGAAACATTTAGATGGTCATAATTCAGTGAATCAGTATTTTTCAAAAGACCAAGATATGATGTTACATAATTAAGCATGGATAAATACTGCATTCAAAGTATGAGACAGACCAAAGAACTGTAATGCAGGAGTTGAAAAAGATCACTGATGGGGTTTCAGATTCCACAGCAAACCCTTAAGAAACAACATGTGGGTCCTCCCTGGTGGCCTAGGGGTTAAGTCTCAGCACTATCACTGCGTCGGCCTGAGCTGGTGCCCAGGCCAGGGAGCTAACCCACATGGGGCAGCAGACCTCTCCTGTTTCGCCCTCTGTTCCCCTCACATTATGCAACCATTACAGGTCGGGTAGGTTCATCATTGGTTCAGGAAGTTTGAAAGAGAATCTTGGAGTCCGTGGCATCATCCTCACGGGTTAGGGGAAACAAGCCAGCAGGGAGACGGCAACTTGGGCCCCCCTGTAATTCCCTGTGCCCTCTTTGCTCTCTTAGCTGTTCTCTGACGCTCTCCATTGCTGTCCACCGTACTCTGCCAAACGGTCCCCTGCCACCGTGACCTCTGCTGCTGCGTGCTGTCTGCTGGACGCTGCCCTTACATGCTCAGTCTCTTGGCTCAGGTGCGCCCACTTACACATGCCCACGCCACACTCCAGGTGCTGCCATCAGGCACTTGTGTAAGATCACAGATATGTTGATCATAGATGCTAATGGCGGGAGGGCGGGAAAAACCTGATCATTTCCATTTACCAGTGTATATCAGTAGACCCACCTGTTCTGCTCCCCACTCCCCTCCCCCCTCAACCTCTGGTCTATACCCCAGTTCTTCTATGCAAAAAAAAAAAAAAAAAATCTACACATGTAGATTTACTGCTACCCAAAACAATGCACAGATTCAACACAATCCCTATCAAAAAAGATGAACAACTCCTAAGAAATGATGACTATTGCATGTAGCAGGAGCACACAGCAGAGAGGACAGGAAAGCTGTAAAATAAAGCAATGCTGGGACAGCACAACCCCCCCCCCACCCGGGGGGTGGGTGGCTGCTGCAGGAGTCCCTCTGCTGTCTTACAGTCAACAGCACAAGCCCACATCCAGAACTGGAAAAGTCAGGCACTTACTCTAGAGGCGGGGGTGCACAGGACAGAGGGTGCACCACTTGAGAACAATAGGAGTAAGGATGCAGAGAGATGATTCCCAGCTTGAGACTGAGGCTCCCAAACTAGAACAGCTGGAGCCCTAACTAGTGGGGAAAGCCAGATGGGATCACCTGTGTCTCCTTGTAAAAGAGGCTATTTATCTGCAGCCCCTGGCTGTGATATGCAAAACACCTGTCTGTGTATCCTTAGCCCTGCCCTCCCTCTGACCCCTGCCAGCCTCCTTCTTAAAGAGCTTGGAACATAGGGAACAATTCAGGAATTCACATGCACTCTCAGAAAAGTCATCAATGATCTAAACTGGTAGAGCAGCGAAGAACAAACGAAAATGAGACTAAGCTCAGATGCTTTGGGAACTGATTCTCCAGGGAATCATTGTTTTTTTCTTTTTTTAAATTCTTTCTCAGGAAGGGTGGGAAGAAAGTAGCTTTTCCTGCCACCTCTTTGCTCTTAAAGTAACATCATGCCCCAAGGATATGACAGAAAAGGATGCCATTAATAAATTTATTTCAACTTTCTTTTCAATGGTGCTGAAAAGTATATGCAAATCCATCCATAATTAGGTTTAAAAATTCCATTTCATGGAATAATCAGACTTCAAAAAACTCAATTTTAGTTTTAATCAGATTTTAACAAGGATATTAAGTCCATTTCGTTTAGAAAAAGGAAAAACTGTGAATTTAACACAAAATGTATTCAAGCTTAGCCCTGGGAGATAATTAAATAAAATTAATTTGGCAAGGGTTGTCAGTAAATGGAAGCACTCCAAACCGTGGTTCATGTTTTTGATGGAAACAAAAGCAACTCCCCACGGTGGGAGTTGAGGTGGGAGAGTTAGTGTGTCAACAGTGGAGGGAACCCAGTCTCCTATTCAACTCTCAGAGTCAGAATGTCAAGTAAGCTGGGAGAAGAGACAGCAAGAAGAATCTAGAAGAGCCCTGGAGACCACAGGGATACTAAAACCGAGGCTGACAGGAGTCCCAGAGGACAGCCAGGGTCTGCGTCCCTGCTCTTCCAATAGCCAGGTCCCTCACCAACTCATCACCATCCAGGCATCGAGAGGATAAGGCAAAGTGGCAAATGCAGCTCTGGTAGCCTGCCACCAGAGAACATCTTCCAGCCCAGTGGGCATCCCCCGGAACAGGTGAGGCCCTCCTGCTCCAGGCCCCACAGCCAGTCCCCACTCAGTATCCAAACAGAACTAGGCTCAGCTCAGTGTCAGTGCAGGGAACCATGACTATCTTGTTCTCTGTGGCATCTCCAACTCCATCCGCCTCTGCCATGCTGTAATCACTCAACAGACACCTGCAGATGGAACGGATATAGTCACAACTCCCATTCGTAGGGACGCTCAGCTACCAGAAAGAGGGCAAGACAGAAACAAGCATTTGTTACCCTGGCGTAGAGTTAGTTATAAGGGCTTTATTGCGCAAAATGCTTAACTGAAAGATAACACTACTCAGACAAGGCCACATCCCTCAATGAGATCTCACTGTGCACTGTCAACACCTGCCCAGCAGGCGCTGAACCCATAACTCCAGGGCCCAATCCCAAGCTTGGTTCACTTCCAGTATCTACCTCAAACAAGAAACAAGGTAACATCTGTTGACCAGATTCTCCCGCATGAGAGAAGAGGAAAGAGAAAATGAGCAGAAAGCTGTATGGAAACGAGTTGTAGGGAAGAGAAAGGAGGTTGCTTTTTGTAAGCTGTTTCTTCCCAGTGGCCAGCCCTGCACCTTAAAGCCAGGGTCAGACACACTGGGGGCTTGGGGACCCCTCCTGTTTTAAAAAATACAGCTTTCCTGAAACACGACCCTAGTCATTCACTCCCACAGCTTTTCCACCAGGCAACAAATGGTCCTGGCTTTGTACTGGATTATCCCTCATCTCAGGTCATCCTATTCCATGCTACAAAGGCACAGTTGAGTATTTGCCAATAGCCCTTCTGGGGCACAAACCCCCTAAATATTTACTACTTGGTCGTTTATAAAAAAAAAAAACCTGTCAGCCTCTGCCCTCTATCCATCCTATCACAAGTACTGTTTAGTTACAAAATCTCAAAAATAAAACCTAGCATATACTAAATAGATGAAACAAGAGAAAGGACATTTTTTTCTATTACACTGGTCAACAGTGAGATCATTACTGACTTAAAAGGCCCTAATCTGTAGTATCTTGGTGTGCTGAACATGAATATAACCCTGAAAATTTTTTATTAGCTCTCATTTTGAAGATATTTCATATAACTCATTTTATATGTTCCACCATGTAAACTTATCCAGGAGGACTGCAACAACATCCTAAATCAGCCTAGAATGATGTAATATTGCATCAACTTGCATAGTACCATCATGCACACATTATCCAGAGTTGATTGCATCATTTTCTGACGCAATGCAATACTACCGCCAGGTGGCTGCTGAAGTAAGCTGACATCAGCAGTGCACTCTATAAAGCCCTGTCGGAGACGTTGAGCATTGAAAAGATTTCAGACTTTGTGCGAGACAGTTTAAGCTACTGTTCCATAGAACTGTTATGATTTTATCCATTTAGGCACAGTACAGAACAGTAATGCCTCAAAAGTGCGTAAAGAGCATGGACAATTTCTGCTCTATTTGTGGGGAAATGACATTTGCCAGCCAGAAGAAAAGTATCACTTCTCAAGTGAAGAAGGCTTATCATCTTGACTTCGGATGCAAGGTGGGTGACCAAGACAAGCCTTGGGCCTCGCATATATGCTGTGCTACATGTACAACACAGCTTTCACAGTGGTTAAATGGCAAAAGACCATCAATGCCATTGGCAGTCCCCATGGTGTGGAGAGAGCCAAGCAACCACATAAAAGACTGTTACTTCTGCTTGGTTCCTCCACTTTCCAGCAGAATAACGAAGCAAAAGAAGTCGAGAATAGTCTACCCAAACATTCCGTCTGCATTGAGATGACTGGTTCAACAACTTGCTGCAGGGTGATGTGAAACAAGCATGGAATGCTTTCGCCTAGCGTCTACAAACTTTCTTGGGAATGTTAGGGCAGAAAACTACAAGGAACTAGTAGAAGACATGCTGATGCAGTATCAGAAACTTGGCTATAATATGTCTCTAAAGACCCACTTCCATCATTCCCATCTGGATTTCTTCCCTGAAAACTGTGGTATGGTTAGTGATGAACATGGCGGACGTTTTCATCAGGATATCACATCAATGGAACAAAGATACCAGAGAAAATGGTCCACTATAATGCTGGCTGACTACTGCTGGACACTCCCCAGAGATGCTCCTGAACAGCTGTACAAGAGACAAGCGAAGAAATCTAAGAAGTAGTCTATGACTTGATTTTTGACAGGTATTAACCGTAGGCCTATTACTATTGGCATGCATTTCATGATGAAAACATCCATTTATTGCCGATTACAAAAAAACTAGAGCCAAAATTAGAATTTGACTGTCATATTCATGTTGAGCACATACAAATTGATAGGAAATGACTAATTTTATTCCAGTAACATGACTTTTGTAAAAATTTGTTGACCAGTGATTGGCACGCATTTCATGCTGAAAACATCAATTTACTGCAGATTACAAAAAAAACAGAATCAAAATTAGAATTTGATTGTCATATTCGTGTTGAGCACATACAAATTGATAGGAAATGACTAATTTTATTCCAGTAACATGATTTTTGTGAAAATTTGTTGACCAGTGATTGGCATGCATTTTGTGCTGTAAACATCAATTTATTGCAGATTACAAAAAAAACTAGAATCAAAATTAGAATTTGACTGTCATATTCGTGTTGAGCACATACAAATTGATAGGAAATTACTAATTTTATTTCAGTGATATGACTTTTGCAAAAATTTGTTGGACCAGTGATTGGCATGCATTTTGTGATGTAAACATCATTTACTGCAGATTACAAAAAAAACTAGAGCCAAAATTAGAATTTGACTGTCATATTCGTGTTGAGCACATACAAATGACTAATTTTATTTCAGTTATATGACTTTTGTAAAAATGTGTTGACCAGTGTTATGGAAAGTCTTTGTATCCAAAGAATCAAACCTAGGATAGATAATTTAACAGCAACCCCTCCTGGGATGGCCACATATGGAAGCTAAACAGGAGTACACAATAAAAATGCCCAAACCCAAAGAAATTCTCACCTTAGTTACCACCGGTGACTCTTCTAAACTCAGTCTTCTATAAAACCACATCTAATTTTCCTATTATAAGAGTCAATTTTTTAAAATGTGCTTTGATTTAGAGTCGCCTACTCTAAAATGTGCCTGCTACAACTGGCCCATCCGAGAAGATGACTGATACCTGCACTTTGTAATTGAAATCCAAATAAAAGGCAAAATACTCCCAGGAACTAAATGCAGCAAACTGTAGAATTCAAGAAAAGTAGAAAGCAGATTAAAAAAAAAAATGGGAATACAGAAAACTGTGTCAAAATGTCCTCCACATACACTCATAAACAATTCCTATCAGTTCAAAAGCAGACAAACAGCAGTGCTCTGACAAATGGAATGAGGTGGAAGCCAGCCCTCTCTACTGTGGGAGGACTATTTGGTTCCACAAAACTGAAGAGTAGTTTGCGCGTAATAAAAAATTAATTGCTAATCTTCTAACTCAGACGCCTCTGCGAACAAGATATTATTGTGTTGCCGCCTCAGAAGTTAAAGCTTCCTCTCCCAAGTAATTACTGCTCTGACTCCACCTCCCAGAGCCTCCTCCCACTGAAGAGCCAACCCCCAGCCAGCCAGAAGGTGCTCAGCCTCGAGCACAGGCAGGGAGGTCAGCCCTCCAGCAGGCTGGCAGGCCCTTTTGCCAAGTTTGGCTGGATGCCATCAGGTCTAAAAGAGCTGCCAGCATCAGCTGACGGGCTTCGTGCCCACGCGTGCAGAGAGCTGCTCAGGCTAAATGGATGGGCAGCTTCCCAACAGGAGCCGTAAGTGCCAGCAGCAGGCTGATCAGCTCACAAAGACACGGGACCCTGCTGCACGACACCATGTGGCCAGCCAGATGGAGGGCGGTTATTGAGGACAGCGCCCACCATGCACCATGACGGCCAAGCTACCCAACAAGGGCACCACAGACTCGCTGGACAGCCTTTCCCGTGAGCCCCATTCAGAACCTCTATTCCTCCTCCCCAATCGGAGGCAACGGGCAGTCCCACCTCATCCTGAGTTTCAGGGAGAGAGATGAGATGAGGAAGAGCAAAGCACAGCCCTGCTGTGTGAGCAAGACCCTCGCCTGTCAGCCACCCAGCCTCCGAGAACAGGGGCTATCTAAACAAACAACGCTCCTTGTAAGCTGGCTATTTCCAGACCAGAGAAAACATCTGGGCTTCTTCCCACCAACATTACTCAAAGTCAGCAAAGATACAACAAAGGTTTGTCTCTCCACTCAGTTTAGACTCCGCCCACAAACTGCTCTGGAACATCTCCCATGGACCAATCTAAAGAAGCTCCCCCTTGGATTTTCATTTTTTAATACCAACTGCCTACAGTGAGGGCAGAAAGTGTAGTACTCCAAGCCAGTCCCATGGCTGTGCAAAGAATGAATAAATGAATGGCTTTTCCCCAAATCATAGTTGCAGCAACAAATGACATGGATTAGAAGGGAACAGGCATTTCCCTGAAGAGAAAACAAAAAAATAAACAGACCAGGAAAGAATCTGATCTTGAAAACCAGACACAGTCCAAAGGCTTCTAGACAAAGAGCCACCACCTCAACTCATTGTCACTGCAACCCAATGACCCCCCATTGGCCCTTTGCTCCTGAGTAAATATCCCACCAACCAACGGAAAGCACCTCCCCATGCGATAGATAGGCTTTGAAACCTGCAGCAAGTGAGTCACACAGCACAGTCTCCCACCAGGCAGGGCTAGCCAGGGACCAGGGCCCTCTCTCTGGGAATTCACAGGAAGCAGAAGCCCAAGGAGAGGACATGCTCTCTACCACACACGAAGGATTTCCCCTACGTGTCCCTGTAGGGTTAAGTTCAAACTCCTCAGCGTGACCCAAAACACCTTCAAAAGCTGACCACTACCATGTCTTATTTGGCTACCACCACGACCAGCCTTGCACTCCTGCTAGAACTATCTGGAACTGTGTGATACTTCCTAAGCACAGGCCTCTGGAATTTACACAAGCTGCTCCCCCTGACTAGGGAAGCGTTCCAGCCTCTCTGTCCAAGGTCAGACGTGGGAGCCATGCAAACCCATCTGTGTATCTGCTCGACAGGATCTGAGTTCTCAAAAGCACCTCTCTGACCTGGAACTGAGCCTGCCAGCCCCCAGCTTGGCCACATTATAATGTTCACACAGACCAAAGGAGACAGGAAAATCAGTGAGGCAGCAGAAGCCAGCAGGGAAGCCAGTCCTTGCTGTCCCCCCGCACTCAAACCCTCTGTCACTCTGCAGAGGAACAGTGCCTCCACCTCGCTTCCCATCTTTCCTAGCAGGTAGGTCCAGGCCTTCAACTGAACAGAGTTCACCAGGTGCCCGAGTGCCAGCTTGCGTCAGGCAGGCAGCACTGAGAAAGAGATGCTCGGAGGGGAGCAGCAGACGCTCACAGGTGATTATGAGTCCTCTCTGGTTAAACTGAGTGATGACCCCAGCACCCAGACTCCCTGCTGAGTGCAACACAGCTCCCACACTATGGGAAAGTCTGAAAGTCTGAAGAGCAATGGATTCTGCTCTCTGTACTTCATGGTTAGGTCGAATTCCCCAAAGCCGCACAGAAAAAGAAAATCTACAGTCATCTGTCCTGCTCACTTCAGGGGCCCAAAGATTAGCAGTGGCTCCCCGACCCTCACTTCTCAGTCCCCCCCAAGGCTGTTCCTGGGCCCAGAGGAGGGCAGACAATGGGTCCAAGAGGACCTCAGCTGTGGGGGCTAAGGGAGGAAGAGAGAGGAAATGGTTATCTCAAAGTGTAAAGCTGACCATGTTCTGGCCAGTAAAACATTTCAACCACCCCTGGGTCCACATAGGCTACACTCAGCTGACCACCCTGTGCCCATGTCTCAGACTGCCCAGGCAGGCTGTCCTGCCCTCTTTCTTATCTCTTGACCCCCTGCATCTTTGCCTGAAGCCCCCTCATCACTCATCATCAATAACATCATTACTGTTACCCTTCAGATTTCAGTCCAAGTCCTATGCTCAAGGCTCCCGTGCTCCAAGCCATAGCAGCCCTCCCGGGACCAGGCGAGTCCCCAGAGCACAGATACACTCTCCTGGCCTGGCTGCCCTCCATGCTGTCTATGTGATGCTTTCAAGAGTGTGCTCCTCCCATGGGGGCAAGGACTATGTGCCTGCCCTCACTGGTGCACCCCCACTGTCCTGTACAGCCCAGGCGCCCAGGCCCACCATGTATTCTGCCCAAGGGTTCCCCCAGACGAGTGTGATGCCACAGACACTGGGGACCGTCAGCAGGGACTACCTATGGCCTAGAAGTCCCAGCACCATCAATACAGACTACAAACTTCCAGCAAAGGCCCTTCCTTGGGCATGAGATTAAGCAAGCATGCTGCCAATAAAACAAATGGGAGTTATTGATCAATAAAAAACAGACTTCCTAAGAAAAGGTCTCCATCCATTGGTCTTAATGAGCTAGTCATTAAAGCAAGCTGGCTAGAACAAGGTTTACTTCCTCAGAAGTGGAGCTGATTGTACTAAATTAAGGATGGGGAATAAGACAATTTGTCCAATCATCCCACCTAGGTTTGCTCTGTTCAAAGTTCAATGCAATTATTTCCTTCTCTGTAATAACCCCAACTATGAGTGCAAAGCCTTTGGGAAGCTCTGGGAGCCCTTCCAGAGCTACACTGAGCGTAAGGGTGGTCTAGGGAATCCCACACTCAGAAGTTGGGGGAGTGCGTGCACTGGCTCCACTCCATAGTATCCACACAATGAAATATTAAGTCCTTTAAAACAAATGGCTTTCTGTGCGTGGTAAGGAAAGTGTCAGAGCCAGAGAAGCAGAAAAAGCAAACTATGCAACATCGCACTAGATGCAAGGACTTTTACAATAGCTTATATCTGCAGAGTACTTGCGGAAAAAAACACCGGAAACTAGCAATGCTAGGGGGAAAGTGGCTGGGGAGTGAGGCAAGAGGAGACTCTCCTCTGCCACTTCTCATGCCCTTCCAATGCCTAGCCGGAGCACAGGCCACCTGTTCAAGTTACTCTAGTCCCTTGCAACCTGAGAAAACCGGATCTTCCAGGTCTGTCTCCCAAAGGTCAGAGGAACAATCAACAGAGGAAGGCACCCAATTAACCACCCCCCCCCCACATCAAGACCTCCCAAGGTCATTGGTGCAAGTGACTATAACAACAGCGCCCTCGAATAAAGCCCCACTCGTGGTAGATGAAGTTCTGCACACAACCTTCAGAAATAAAATGAAGATGTATGAGGAAAATTAAACAGTCTCAAGAGGCATTAATCTGATACCATCTCCCACCAAGTATGACAGCCGGAGAGATCACAAGTCAGTGCTGGCTTCTCACTGCCTGCTCAACTAAACCTATGAGAGACTCATGCCCTCCCAGAGTCCCCTCCACAGAGTCCAGTCCCATGGACTGTTTCAGACACTGTTATTCACACACACACACACACACACACACACACACACGGCATAGTTCTTGTTGTCCCACCCAGGAAGACCACCCATCACTCACCAACATCCCGCCTCCCCTCAACATCTCCACACTTCTTCCAGAGTCTTCTGCATGCAACCTCCAGCCCACCAACCCAAGCCAGGCAGTCCCTGCCCATTCCCCAGCTGGGCTGCCTGGGCCTTGTCCTTCCTGCTTTACCTCAGGCTAGGCCTAATGTGCTCTCCTCTCAGAGAGGCTCAGCTCCATAATCGCCAGCATCACTCGGCCTCAAACAGAACCTCACCCAAAGCAGAAACTCTAGAATGACCAGTGCCAACTCCCTGTCAACCAAATTGTCAGGGACTAGCATGCATTCTTTGGTAGTTTCAAAATGAACAAATTGGGAATAAAATCCACTCCTACCATTTCTGGCCCCGCTACTTTAGTGTTAAGGGTACGGAAGAATTCATTCTTTCAAAAAAGAATACTCAGCTATTTCTAAAAGCTATTTTTTAACTTGCTACAGAGCTGTTCAATTAATAAAAAGAAAAGGCAGTTTTAATAACTCTAATCTGTGGCCTTATTGATCACCTTTTTAAAATACCCATTAACTGAAAAAGCCTTTCCAACTCTCCCATACGCACTTAAGCTTACAATTCTGCAACACCAAAAGTTGGGGATGTGAAAATATATGCCAAGTTCTTTCACACTAACAAAAATTAAGAGCACACAATGTGCTATGTAGATAGTTAAATCTCCTCATCTTTCATGAAAGCAAGAAATCAGCCTCTACCTCTGTAAACAGATGTGAGAGGAGAAAGGGGACCTCTCGCAGTGGGCAAGCTGGGGCTGCATGGGAGCCTGCTGCCCAGTCAGTTTGGAGATTGTCGTGAACACGAGGCGCGACACTCCATGAAGCCCTCGCCACAGACGCTCTATTTCAACTGGGCAACCCAGGAGGAGGCCCAGTAAGCCCTGCAGAGGTCGCCCTGCACTCTGGGTGTGAGCTGCTCAAACAAGGAGCAGGGACGCTACCCAAAGCCCAGGGTTGGTGCCCCCACCAGCCCGTAGTCTCCTAATGAGCTGAAGACAGATGCCTCCCTGTCCCCAGCCACTGGCAGGTCCTGGGCACATAAGTTCCCCTGAACATCCCAGGGAAAGTCACACAGTTGGCTTTCCACCCAAGGAAGCCCACAGAAAGCAGCCTGAAAGTCACCCGAGTGAGAAGCAACAGCTCCTTCCAACCAGCACCACCCCACCCCACACTTCTTGCCCCAGCACATCTTTAGCATGAAGACTTGAGGAAGGGGGCACCAACTCAAAGAGCAGCTTAGGGCAATCACTCCTGAAGGAAGCCTGCTGCTTCCAGAACATAGGCCAGGCCGCCAGCAACTCCACACACCAGATCCTTGAGGTGCCAGGGCCTGCCGGGTGGCCAAGATGCAGGTGGCTAACAGGGTTGGGGCTACAAACAATGGGGACTAGAACCACAGCACCCATGAGACACTGAGAAGTGACCAGAGGGAGAAAGGAAGAAGATGGAGACAGCTATTATATAAACTTTAATTAGAGAAATTTCCAAACATATACGAGTAAACATTAACAGTATGATGAACTTCCTGTGCCTACAGAGATTCAAAACTATCAATATTCTGCCATTTTTGTTCCATCTAATCCTCCACCCACTCTCTGTCCCCTACTATACTTTTTTACCTACTTTGTAATGTAAATTTTACCTAAAACAAAACTGTACCTAACATCTTCATCACATGACACCGTCAAGTGGATACACACACTCGGCATTCCGATGCAGACCATTTCCACCTCCCTGAAGTGCTGCATAATCAACCCCTCAGAGCAAATTTCAGGGAACCAGTATGCTAGCTTTGGGGGGGACCCAGAGGGTTATTACCCAATTACCTGAACTAAAGCTTTTTAAAAGTATTTCAACCACTTTTCTTTCTTCCATTTGTCTTTGATTTATGCACATCTCAAAAGAAATATTATTTACAGAAAATTGTCTGAAGGCAAACCTTGCCATTTACTTAATTCGGACCATCATCCCCAATCCTGAGGTCTACTTCCAAGTAGCACCCCAAGCCCCGCAGCAGGGACCCAGAAACATAGCGTTATCACAGCCGGGTGAGGCCAGGAGTCACAACACGTGGCGCACCCAGTGATGACCCACGAGTGGAAATGAGGACACCTCCTCTGTCTCCAGGCCAGTAGGAGGGATGGCCCCGAGTCACAGATGGCTTATATCCTCCACCCCCTGTGGGGTAAGATCTGGGTTTCTCTCTTTCCGTGGACTGCCTGGAGGTTCCAGGCCAAATATGCAGTCACCTGGCCAGCCCATAGCGGGAATTCCTGTGCATGTCTGACATGCGGCTCCTCTCGAATGTTTCCCACTCTTATTTCCCTTCCCTGCTCCCTCTGTGCATACACCGAGTGCATGCACGCAAGCACACAGGGTCATCCTTGTGCCTCAGGTAAGCCAGCCTGCACTCTTTTCTGAATTAGAAAAGGAAACAAGGAACTTGGAGCAATGAAATGCTCTCCAGGTAGTTTTCTCCACAAAGGAAGTGAGAAGGGGAATAATTTGCCGAGCTTTTATCCAACCTCCTCTGCTTTATGAGTCAGGGTAGAGAAAGAACAGGAAGGAAACCTGCTAGGAACATCTGCACCCGGTTCTCCCACACATCCTCCTGCCAAGAGTGTGCCATGGGTTTGTGCCAAAGATCCACAAGGAGCTGGCAACCCTTGGAGAAGTTTCCTCATCTCTTCTTCCAAGAGCAAAAGTCCTTTCTTCTGCCCACCAAGTCAGCAAGCAGCAGGTTAGGGTCAACACCGCCAGCCCCCAAGCAAGTCACATTGCTGCCTCAGCATCTGGCCTGCTCTCAAGTCCTTAGGCCATCCAGATGCCCTGGTATTACCTTTCCTCTGGGCACCAAAGCCACTGTGATCTGGAGCATAGGGTCTTCGACAGGGGCAAATGCTCCCTGAGGGGTGGTCACGCTGGGCACAGACTGCAGACTACATCTCCCAGGCCATAAGCTGATAACGGTTATAGACGAGCCTGCCTCCTCTGCCTTAGGACGCACTGCAAAGCACAGGGCCACTTGTTCTCAGCAGCCACCTGCCCACTGGGCTCTAGAACATAGGCGCATGTACAATCAGCAAGTCAGGTCACAGACTGGGCACGAAAACCAAGCCCCTGCCCCTCAGGGGCAGCTACTCAAATCTACACAACAGGTATTCCAAGGCTCTGTTCTTCCAGCCACTGGGGGAAACTTGCCCAAAACTGCAGACACAAGCCAAGGAGGGACAAAGGTCTCTCCTCATGTCCCCAGCAGCTGGGAGAGAGGGCTGCTCACCTCTGCTGCACACCTCCTGATTGTGACATCTCAGAGGTCAGCAAAGATATAAGGACACAGACATCCCTTCTTGGGTGCCTCTTCATGGTGATTTAAAAAGCCTTTTGTTTATTTTTTCGAAGAACCAGCTTTTGCTTTCATTGATCTTCTGTATTGTTTTTTTTGATTTCCATTTCATTTATTTCTTTTTTGATTTTTATTATTTCCTTTCTTGTACTGGCTTTTGGATTTTTCTGTTATTCCTTTTCTAGTTCTTTGAGGTGGGAGATTAGATTGTGTCTTTGAGTTGTTTCTTGTTTCTTGATGTGAGCCTGTATTGCTATGTCTTTCCCTCTTAATACTGCTTTTGCTGTGGCCCAAACATTCTGGAAAGTTGTGTCTTCCCTTCATTCATTTCTAGGTATTTTTTAATTTCTTCTTTGATCTCCTCATTAGTCCATTGGTCTTCAAGCAATGTGGGTTTCAGTCTCCATGATGTAAAAAGATTCCTTTTTTTCTTTTCATGGTTCATTTCTAGTTTGATGGCTTTATGATCGGAGAAGATAGTAGGTATGATTTTGATCTTTGTGTATCTGTTGAGGTTTGTTCTGTGACCTAGTATGTGATCAATCCTGGAGTATGATACGTGTGCACTTGAGAAGAACGTGTATTCAGATTTTTGGGGGTGCAGTGCCCCATATATATCTGTCAAGCCCATGTGGTCTAGGTCTTTGTTTAGAGCTTTAATGTCCTTGTTTATTTGTTGCCTCGTTGATCTGTCCATTTGTGATAATGGAATGTTGAAGTCTCCTACTATATATGTATTTTCCCTAATTTCTGTTTTCAGAGTTGATAATAGTTGTCTTATATATTTTGGTGCTCCTTCATTAGGGGAGTATATGTTGATGAGGGTTATATCATCTTGCTGAATTTTCCCCTTTATCAGGAGGTAGTGACCATCTATGTCTCTCTTTACCTTTTTTAGTTTGAAATCTATTTTATCTGATATAAGTATAGCTGTCCCTGCCTTCTTTTTAGGTCCATTTGCTTGTAGGATTGTTTTCCAGCCTTTTACTTTTAGTCTGTGTTTATCTTTTGTGGCTAAATGTGTTTCCTGTAGACAGCGGAAGGTTGGGTTCTGTTTTTTGATCCATTTCGCTACTCTGTGCCTTTTTATTGATGAGTTGAGTCTGTTTACATTTAGAGTTAATATTGATATGTTGGCATCTATATTGGCCATTTTGTTTGTCTTTTTGTGGTTTTGTACCAAGCCATAATAATTAAAACAGCATGGTACTGGAGCAAAAACAGACACACAGACCAATGGAATCGAATAGAAAACCCAGAAATAAATCCACATATTTATGGACAACTAATCTTCAACAAAGGAGCAAAGAATATGCAATGGAACAAGACTAGTTTGTTCAATAAATGGTGTTGGGAGAACTGGACTGCTACATGCAAAAAAATGAAGCTAGACCACTACCTCACACCATGCACAAAAACCAACTCAAAATGGATAAAAGACCTGAATATAAGACCTCAAACCATAAAGATTATAGAAGAAAATATAGGCAGAACTCTACATGACATATATCTCAGCAAAATCTTTAAAAGCACTTCCCCCATAATGAAGGAAGTGAAAGAAAAGATAAACAGCTGGGACTACATCAAACTAAAAAGCTTCTGTACAGCAAAAGAGACAATAATCAAAACAAACAGACACCCTACTAATTGGGAGACGATCTTTGCACACAATATAACTGATAAAGGACTAATAACAAAAATCTACAAAGAGCTCACAAAACTCAACAAAAACAAAATCAACAACCCAGTCAGAAGAGCTAAAAAGACACTTCTCCAAAGAAGAAATGAAAATTGCCAACAGGTATATGAAAAAATGTTCAACATCACTTATAATCAGGGAAATGCAAATTAAAACCACAATGAGATACCACCTCACACCAGTGAGACTGGCGCACATTAAAAAAAACAGGTAACAACAAATGCTGGCGAGGATATGGAGAAAAAGGAACTCTCCTACACTGCTGGTGGGAATGCAAATTGATCCAACCACTATGGAAAGCTGTATGGCGTTTCCTCAAACTGCTAGAAATGGAGCTTCCATATGACCCGACAATACCACTACTGGGAATCTACCCAAAGGACACAAAAACACTAATCTGAAAGGATACATGCACCCCCATGTTTATTGCAGCACTGTTCACAATAGCTAAGACATGGAAACAACCCAGATGCCCAAAAATAGATGACTGGATCAAAAAGATGTGGTACATATACACAATGGAATACTATTCAGCATTCAAAAAAGACAAACACATGCAATTTGCAGCAACATGGATGGATCTAAAGGGATCATGATCAGTGAAAAAAGCCAGAAAGAAAGAGAAAATTATCGAATGGTTTCACTTATAACAGGAATATAGGGGAGCCAAATAAAAAGAGACATTCAGCAGGGAAGGAGGGGAGGGGAAGGGCTCAAGAGGGGGGAAGAGAGGAGCACATGGGACTATGGTGATGGCTTCACGGCAGAACAGGTGCCGGGTAACTTATGGGGACCACACAATAACGTAAAATATATGAATAACAAAAATTAAAAAAAAAGTAAGCCTTTGTCTCCCCTCTACAGACACAAGCCCAATGCCTCAGAACAGGCAGGGATCCAAGGGGGCTGACATAGGTGACCTTCCCATCTCCCAGAAACACCCTGCTTTTCCAATTACAAGGGGAACCTGACATGGGCAGGACCATAGACACTGTCAGGGAAACAAGGGGGACACAACACAAACAGGAGAGGGGACACCCTGGCCATAAGAGGGATCCAACCCAGGACATGTCTATCATGCACAGGAAAGCGCAGTACTTTAAAAGAGCTCCATGTGTCCTGGCTTTAGGGCACACAAGATACAAGAAGGAAACCCAGACCTGTAGGTCACTCTGTGGCCTCCATGAAACCAAACAAACACTCGGGAAGACATAAGGCAGGAGGAACTGCTGACCCCGGCCCCACAGGGCCGCTGGGCTCTCAGGAGAGCCCACACTCACACGTACCACCTCCCTCCTCCAGGGCGCAGCAAGACACAGGAAAGGAGGAACTGCAATCCCTGCTCACTGGTCCCACTGCTGCCACAGCAGACTCTGGTATACCAGCACAAACGTCAGGGCACCCAGTCCCCGTCTGTGCTTGTTTTCTTCACTCCCCAAACCTGGGACAGATCTCCCCATTTCACCCACAGCCTTCTCATACTCAGGATTCCCTTCTGCCAAGGCAAGTTCCTGTTAGACAAGAGGCTCTCCGTGGCAACACCCGTGCCTGCACACTCCTGGACCAGGCACACAGTAGATCTAAAGAAATGTTAGCTGAACTCACCCAGACCGCATCGCCACACCCATAGGGCTGAAAGGAGCCAGGGCAGTGTTAGGGTGCAGTTTGTGGGTGTGGTGACGTGAAGGACAGCCTCAGCCCCCTACCCCTAAAGTGCTCAAATGCAGATTGTGACCCCGGCGCCTGTGAGCAGGGGGTTAGGACTTTGCACCAGAACAATACCAGGTACATCACCAAAGAAAAGCTGGAATAAAGCAAGATCACCCGACTCCATGGGCAGCCACCCAGACAGCCCCATGCTATCGGCCTGTTACGTGAATGCCAATTCCACTTCACTTACATGACAAACCAGCCCTCCTTGATGTAGTTCTGCACAAAAGACTCTGCTTCAAAGACTGCCTGCTCACAGGCGCCGGAGCTCCTCACTCTAAGTCACTTCATGCTGATAAAGGCCAGCCCACCCTTCCAGCTCCCACCACCGGCCCAGTGTGTCTCGGGGAGTGGGAGCCCATGGTCCGGGGTCACAGCCACCAGTGAGAAGAGTCCAGCGGTTGGGAGGAGCAGGATGAGGGCTGTGATCCTGGACTCTAGAAAATTCAGAAATGGGATGCAGGCTCCACCGGAGAGAACTGAGCTCAAGCAGGACAGGAGGAGGCGGGTCTCTAGCTTGTGACATCACGGACACCGGGCCATAAGATGGGACACCACCAATGGCTCAGTAAAGATAACCCCGGGTGGTACTAGGTAACCCTGGTCACACCACACCTTCTGGCCTCAAAGCCAACATTCAAGCCTGTCACGGGGGAAAGTACCTCCCAAGCACTCCCCAGAGCCTGCCTGGGTTACTTACTGGTCCCCCCAAGGCCATGGCAGTTGTTGGAGACACCACACAGGCAGGGCGAGCCACTCCAGAGAGGCCTGTGCTGTCCCGCTCACGTGGGTTCACCTCAACTATCACACAAGCTCCCTCTCACACAGTGACCCCAGTCCCTCCTCCCATCCAATCATCACTCAGGACTCTCCCCCCTCCTGGGGGACTGGGGAGCCTGGGCACAGACACAGAAGGAGCTGGGATCTCCCACATCCCTAGGACAGGGTAGATATGAGGACTTCAGAAAGCTCCTGCCAAATCTGAATCTGTAGGGAGGAAAGGACACCAGAGAAGCCTCTTCGCTCTGTGAAATAATCCTCTGGGAATCCAGCACAACCTAATTTCTCTAAATCCTTTAACTAGCTAGCTTTAGAGTTTTTTAATCCACTTAGAAAAAGGCACAAAAGTGGAAGAGCCATAGCTACAAAATTTGGAGATAAAGCCTCAAAAAGTGCTTCCAGAGCCAAGTGAGAAGCACAGAACTATATACTTACATCCTTACTCACTGATTGCTTAGTCCAGGGTCAGCACCAGCAGGGGACACAGCCCCTGAGAAGTCTGCTAGAGTTCCTTTTGGAAAGCTTTTCTCTTTTATGTCCCACACTGTTGTAAAGCCCACAGGCACATGGCCCACCCTCAGCGCAGCAAAATCAGGAAGATGGGACTATGCCCAGACTGGGTTTCCCTCAGAGCTTGCTAGCCTGCCCAAACCCACCTAGAACAAAGCAACAGTGCCTTCTCCACTTTGGCAGTCACAGCAGAGCCTGGGCGGGGTGGCAAGCTTAGAAGGATGCTGCTCCCTCCACACCTCACTGCACAAATCCACTTCTGCCAGCAGGCAGGGGCCAGTCAACACTACTGCAAACTCCGTTCAGAGACCTCACCAGAGAGCGAGGCACAGAGAAGGGCCGTTCCCCTGAGTCCAAAAGGGCAAGAATGAGATTGGGCAGGAAGCTCTCCATTTCCTATAAAACACTTGTTTTATACAATAGCACGAACGACAGAGGGCCTCATCCCAGTAGTCAAACAAGCCAGAGGCCTGCCCATAAGTCACAACCAATCACAGACACAACCACACAGTAACAATCATAACACCCTCAGTCACCAAACATTCATTAAATGCCTGCTGGATGCCAGGCATAGAGATGCTAAAGACAAGCACACTTTCAGGGTAGACAACCAAGATTCAGAGCTACTACAATATAAGGACAAGAGCAGACACACAAGAACAACCACTTCTGTGGGTCTCCACGAGGCAGTGAAGAGTTATGATGCACCCAGAAGTCCCAGTCTCTGCCTGCACACCTTTCTTGGGGAGGATACTCCTGGTTCTGGGGCTACAGGGACCTGGGAGCCATCACATCACAGATGTGCAGGCCTGCAGGAGGCACCTGGAATTGAAGCACCTCTCCAAACCCTAGGCTCCATGAGAACAGCTGTGGTAAATGAATGAATTCAAAAAAGAAAGACAGCACCAGCACGACCACTGAAGCATTAACATGCATGACCAGAGCAAAGGGCCCAGAAGGTAAAACATCTCTCCTTCCTCCTCCTCTTATGCTTCCAAAGAAAATCAAACTAAGGCCAATACAAATGGATCACGGCACCTGACAGTTCACATCTCTTCCCATACACCAGCAGCACTTCTTATATTGATCAACCTGAAACCTAGGTAATCAGCAATCAGAACGCAGTAACTAGGATAATAAAAGTGTCTAGGTGGTAAATAAGATCCTTTCTTAGAAGGAAATGATGCACTCTCCCCCGTCGCTGTCCCCCTAATTGGTCTCACACATTAGGGAGAGCCAGTCTCCAAGACGGTCATCTGGCGATCCTGTGACTGTTTTTGGGAAATGTCCAGGTCAGCACTTATAGGTTCCCACCTTCCACTCAGGTGGTGGGCCAGCAATTTCAAGGGAGTAAAGCTGCCAGGCTTCAGGGCAAAACCCACCTGCCTTTCAGTCTCCCCAGGGCCACTTCCTCCGCAAGCCCTCTGCTCCCATCAAACCTGCACACACACTAACAGGTATTACGCCCTCCCAGCCTGATCTGAAACAAAGCCAGATGCAGGCACAAAAGGGCAGGGAAGGAGCCAAAGCACAGAGGCACCCTTGCCATGAGCAAGCTATTTCCTCTGTAAAATTAGAAGCTTGACTGCAGAGGAACTCAACATGTATTCCACGCCGATTTAATAAGGTCCCCTGCAACATGAACTGCTAAGTAAACTTTTTAAAAGCTAAACCACTGGAGATCCTGCCGCTTCACTGTAGCATGACTTCACTTTGAAATGCCATTAGAAACCTCTGAAAGGGTCTGCCCAAAATAAGTGATAACGCTCAAATGCTATGACAGAAATTAAAGAAGTACGAAGCTTCTGGAAGGCAACTTAACACCACCAATTTCCTACACGTATATTTTTTAAGATAAAAAGGCTACTTCTAAGAATTTATCCAACCAATACAGCACTGCTTACTGAAGGAAAAAAGCCCGAAGAACACAACCTACATGTCCATCCACAGGGACCGCTGAAGCGCATCAGTGCTCACCCACACCACAGAACACTGTGCAGCTCTTAAAAATAATTCAGTAGGGCTCTCCATGCTGGTGCAAAATACTGTTGGAAATTCAGTAAAAAAAAAAAAAAAAAGCACAGCACAGAGTGACATTACGGAACAAGCACCTCTAGGGGTCGAGGGGACGAACACGAAACACATATATGCACAAACCTCGAGTGACAGTGCCTGCAAAAGATGGCCTGTGGGCGGGAAAAGCAGCGCCCTGCTGCCCACCTCGGCAGCAACGCTCAGTACCATTCTGCGATGGCAACTCCTAGGCTCAAGGAGCATACTCCACGGGTGGAGGGGAGGTATGACACAGGGATCCGGGTGAGGCCACCTGGGCAAGGTGACATGGGGAGGAAGAACCCTTTCACTTTCCACCTTCTCCCCTTCCATAGACTTTGGGTTTGCAAAGGGCTTGTTTTATTGTTTTCTTCCACCAAGCGAAATCACCTGCCTTTCTGTCACCCTCACCCAGACTCTTCGGGTGGGCATTCCACACAGCGCCCGCCCCAAGACCTGAATATGTAGGCAAACTGAGTCTGGGCTGGGGCATCACAGCCAGAGGTCTGGCTGCCTGTGAGCCTTTGACAAGCCAGGGGATGGGTCTCTCCCAAAGTGAGGGCTTTAAAACGCACCCCCATCCACTCCCAACTTGTCCAAGTCGCCTTCGAGGCCCTTTCCTGCCCTCACAGCCAATGCCCACTGACGACTACTCACTGTTCTAGGAGCAGTATGACTATGACTGAGGTGTGACTTATACAGGGGCTGTGTCTCTGGGTATTCCTCACCATGCCTGAGTCCCAGACAATTTCAAGCATCCCACGAGGATCCCTTATGCCCCAATCATATCCCAACCTTGTTTTCACATCCTGTCACACCCCAATACCTGCCGTTGTCACTACAGATAAGTTTTGCCTTTTACTAAAGTTCAAGTAAATGTTATTTCTCAGGTAGCAGGATCTCACTGAGTTTATCTTCTTTCCCTCAAAGGAGAGTCCATTGTGTCTCTACGTGTCTCCAGATGCTGAGCCAAACTCCACTGCGGGCCATGCCTCATCCATTCCATCCACTCACCTATTGGCAGAGGTTGCGTTGCTTCTGTGTTGCAGCTATTGTGAATAAAGCCACCTTGGCCAGGTCTTCACTTCTGTTGGGTAAACATCTAGAAGAATTGCTGGGTCATACCATAAATGTTCAGAAAAGTGCCAGACTGTTTCCATGGTAGCTGCACCATTTTCCACCCACACCAGCAGTGTCTCAGAGTTCCTGCTTCTACACAGTTTCACAACAGCTTCTCAACAGCTGGCCTGTCACTTTAATCTGGGTCATTCTACTGGGTACAGCAGTATGTCACTGGGGCCTTAACTTGTATTCCCCTAACGACAAACAATATAGCTTTCCTGTCTCTCTTTCCATTTGTATATCTTCTTTTGTGAAATTATCTGCTCAAAGTCTCTTCCCCTTTTTTTTGAATCTGGTCATCCTATCGATTTGGAAGAATTCTCCATATATTCTGCATATAAGTCCTCAGTCCTATATGCATTGCAAATATTTTCTCCTAGTCAAAGTTTGCCTTTTCTTCTTAATTGTGTCTCTTGAGAGCAAAAGTTTTTGATTTCTCTAACATCCATTTTTTTCATTTATGGTTTACACTTTTTGTATTATAAGAACTCTGCCAAATACAAGCTCCCACAGGTTTTCATATTTACACTGAGGTGCACACTCCATTGAATTACATTCTGCGCACAACATGAGGTTTCTGTATAGCCCATAGATGACCCACTGTTTCAGCACACCACTTATTGAAAAGACTCGCTGACACTGAATTATCCTGTCACCTTGACAAAAATCAACTGTCTCAATATTCTTGGATTATTCCTGAACTTTCACTGATTTACATGTCAATCCTTAACATTAATACACTGTCTAGGTTCATGCAGTTTATAGTGTGTCTGGGAATCAGTCACAGCAATTTAACTGACTTGGTTTCAAAATAGGACCTAGGTCCTTTCCACTTCGATAGGAATTTTAGAATCAGTTTGTTGATTACTGCTAAAAATGTCTGCAAGGACTCTGATTGGTACTATATTGATACATGGATTAATTTTTATCAAACTGATATCTTAATAATATTGAGTCTTCCAATCCATGAACACAGTATACCTCTTCACTTATTTGTATTAGGCTATCCTTAATTTGTCTCGGCAACACTTTGTAGTTTCTGGTATGTAGATCTCACACATATCTATTTGATAAATTTTGACACTAGTCTAAGTGCTATGTCCTTCCCACAGCTCCTTGCTAGCATACAAAAATGCATTTGAGTCCAATGAACCTGTCAGACTCATTTATTAGTTAGTTTCCCTAGCTTTTTACATATTCCTTGGGAATTTTCTCAAAGATAGCTACATTATCTTAAAATGCAGTATTCTTCCTTTGCAGTCTGGATACCTTTTATTTTCTTATTGTACCACAGGTCCCTCCAGCACAGTGTGGTGAGCACACTGTGAGCACAGATGGTCACACCATCCTGCACCAGCCATAGGTCTTGTCATCACCCCCGACCTGTCCCCTTCTAGTCTGGGTTTGCTGAGAGCTTCTAATATGGTGTTGAATTTCAACAAATGCTTCTTCTGCATCTATTGAGATAATCTGTTTTTTCCCTTTATTCTACTAAAGTAATCAATTCCATTTATTCTCTTCCCGAAATCAAGCATCCCTGTGTTCCTGAGAGGACTTCACTTCCACTCCAGTCATTACTCTTTCTTCACTGCTGCAGGCATCCTGCCTAGGTTGACACAGATCCCTCAAAGGGTGCCTCCTGGTGATCACCTTACTCCAACTCCCAGAGCCCTAAGGATAAGCATGTGCAAATACCAAACTCACCCATTCTCCCCCAACACCATCTTTGGCCATGAGCACCCAAAGTCCCCACACTGGCCCATGCCTATGCCCCTGGCATGGCATTACCCGCCCCCCAGGACACATGCAGTCATGAAGCCCCACCTGTCTCCAGTCTGCAAGAACCTGTGTGCTGGAGACGAGGAGTCAGGCACTAGCAAGGGTGGACAAGCTTGCCTGGCAGAGAAGGAAACTTGGCCCTAAAGAGCTTCCCTAGAGGTTTAAATGGGTTGACCCACCCAGGAAACTTGCCCACCCACTCTCCTATTATCTCTGGATGCCTCAGGAGATGAGAATCCCCAAATCTGAAAGCGGGTGACCACCACCACACCATGTGACTCTTTGGGGATTCTGGTCTCTCTGGGTTTTAGACCAGACCTCTACTCCCACCCTTTGCTAGATCACAGAGCCCCCTGAGAATCAGAGAGTCACAGCCCTTCACCCATGCAGAGAATATTTGGGTTAAAATACCAAAAGCTCAAAGACCCTAGGGGTTTGAGGATCTTGAAGAGGATGGTCACAAAAATGGTAGGTGCGGGAGAGCTGGCCACCCAAAGGCAGGCAGGAACTGTCAGACATCCCTCATAACCCTTTCTCAACCTAACTCTGGTTTTAGACAAGGAAGCACTTGGTGGAACAAACAGCAATGAGCAAAGAAGAACTTTGGGCAACATGCCTAAAACCAGAATTCCAGTGGACCCCGGAACCCAGCAGCTCCCAAGGTCACAGGAGCCAGGTTAACCAAGGGAGCGGGGGTGCCACCTAGTGGTAGCAGCTCTTGGAAACCCAGGAGACAAGAGACACAGGTCAGATTCTGGGTCATGACCAGCCCCAAGTGAGTGGCCTCATTCCCAAAACTATGGCAACTTCAAGTACATCAAACCCGGCCAAAACATCCTCCCAGCCCCTTGAACTTCAGCTTCCAGAGTCTACTGGACTTCAGCTCCACTTGTGTCAAACCTGGCTGATCAAACTTCACTGGAGAGGGGTGACTGAATGAACGTGCGAAACTGTGTGTGTCTATGTGTACCCACTCAAAAATATGTATTTTCATGAAGAGGAAGTCTGATTTCATCAGATTCTCAGTGAGTTCCATGACCTCGTGGTAAGAAATCAATACTCTACAAGTCTTTCTATTTATAGATGTAAAAACTGAAGCATGAGAGACGCCACAATAGGCCAGGCTGGGGCCAGTCTGAAGTCTCGCCCTAGCTGAACAGAGTCTGAGACAGCCCCAGATTCACACAGGTTGCACTGTCACTGAGGTTGATGAAGATTGTCTACTCTCAACCCTCCTGACAGAGCCCAACCTCCATCTCCCAGACAGCTGCTCTCTAGGAGCATCACCTTCAGAGGCTTCCTGTCTACCAACACCCACCTCCCATTTCTCTGTCTCACGCCCTCCTGCAGGCCCCTACCTCATTCCTGTGTTCTGCATACCTCTGCCCATCTCCCACCACCATTGCAATTTCATGAAACAGATTTCACCAAGTCACCCTCCCTGCTCAGAAATCATTTCTACACCCAAATCTGGCAAAAAAAGATAGTAAAACTCCTTATGGTAGTGAAGGTCATACGAAGATTCAAGTGTAATGCTTGGAGAGGCTACGTACTGGCCCTGGGTTTCCCTGGGAGTCCAGGCAATCTCCAGACAGGCCACACAGGACACATGTACCTATTAAGTGGGGCCTGAGCCCCAAAGTGAAGGCCTGCCCAACACGCTCAAATAAGGCTGACAAAGAAGAGCTGAGATTTCCAAGGTCCCCTCAAAAGTGGTCCAAACACAACAGACTCCAAGCACATGAAAGAAAACCTGCCCTTATAAAGCAGCCCCTCACGAAGGGGGCCCAGGAGACCAAGGTAACCAGGATGCTTTACCTGCCTCTCTAGAAGTCAACCTCTGGCTGTTCAGAAAGGATACCACCAGTACCAACCTGCAGATTCGAGGCCCTTCTTCAGCGGACAACCAATGTAACTCCCACGAGCATGAGGAAAGCACTGTATTCCTTCCCAGAGTGAGAAAATGGGCCCAGGGCATATGGCAGCCAAAAGACAGTTGTACAGGTCAGTGGGAAAGCAGACAGTACCCCGACCACCACTGTTCCATTCATCTCCTCACCACATGGCCCTCCCTACCAATCCTAAGCTGTCAGAGAACATGGGCAGGTTCCCCCACCTGCCAGCCCTCTGGGCCACCTGCTTCCTTCCCCTCACTCAGGACCTGGCATTAAGAGGCAGTTACCTGGACACACATGCACAAGCAACTGACCACCCAAGATCCAAGGGTAGGTGCCCCAGTTGGCTGGCAGTCACCTGCAAAACTTTGTCTGCCCACAAACTGCTGTGCTCGGAAAAGGGTCCTCAGGTTTCCCTGGAGACCAAAGTGAGGTGAAGGGGCAGCTGCTGGCCTGACTGATGCTGCATGGGCACACTAACACCCCAGCAGGCTAGCCTGATCAACATCCATGGGCATTTCATCTCCCACAGAAGAGAGAAGTTACGGAGGTTTCTCTTCTGATGAGTATCTCCCTGGGAGCAAGAGGGAGGTTTTCCGGTTAGTTAATAAGCCCAGAGAACAGAAGGAAGCACAAAGCACTTAGGTCCCACTGCGGCCAGCCCTACATGAATCTGGATCCTGCAGATGGAGTTCAAGAGGAAACAGCAGACTTCTGTCCTCTGTGACTCTGTGAGGCAGAAAGAAAATGAGGAGGCATTCTCAAGTGAAAGGCAACTGGAGCCCATAACTGATGAGAACAGCCTGGCTCCAGAACCAGCAGTCGGGGGGTAATTACAGGACCACTCTTACTGAAAGGGCTCAACCTCGGCCTAGTTTCCAAGAGCAGCAGGAAAGAAAATACAGTCTTAAAGTCACACAAGCAGCTATGACAAATACCCCCTAAACACCCGGGCTCCCCAAGCTCCAAGGACTAATCAGCCATGATCAACCTTCCACACCCCAGAGAGGAACAAGGGGGCACAACACAGGGAGGGCAGTCCACCGAAGGTGCGGGTATTTGGGGGAGTCGAGGGAGATGAGGGGCAGCCAATGGCAAAACAATGCCGGAGAAGAACAGCAGAAGTCCCCAGAAGGACAAGCTGCAGAAGAGACAGGAGTGGTGGTGAGATGACTGCGGCCTGTCCTTTACATCAGTGAGCAAGACGGCCAGCCCAGCCCTCAGGCCCACGCTGCTGGCTGTCCAGCAGCTCCACCAACAGACCGACTAAGAAGGCTGCTATGGGGCCTGAATGGTCCATAATTCTCCGTAACTGTGTTCTCCTTTTCACCCCTAAAATGTCAGTATATCTCCATGCCCTACAGTCACTTTAAAGGAATGACACTCCCCTAAAGCAATTATTTCCTCAGAATATACAAGAGCCTTTTAGCAAAGTCCAATGATGTAGAGCAATGAAATCCCTGTCATCACTTTGCTGCAAATGTTCCACTTTTAAATGAAGACGATATTAGTACTTTGGCAGGGAAAGTGACGTAGCACGCAGCTCCATTTCCCTCCCACTGTGGAAGGACCTCTCAAAAGCTAAGTAATGTGTGGTAAACGCTGCCTGAGCTGCTACCGGCAGTCTCCGCTGGAGGGCCCTGGGGAGGCAGGGCCCACTCTGAGGAAGATGGGACACACAGACACCAGCACCCTACCTGATGCTCAGGCCGGTGGTCTGGTCCAGTCTCTCCCAGCTCTGCAGCTTTGCCAGCAGCCTCTGGAACAAGGACAGATCATTAGAGCACCAGGCCCCATCATCTTTTGTCCAAGGAATGCATGACCCTCCTGCTGTCCTATCACATTAAGTCACCATCTCCCTCCTCTCACCCACAGCGCAGGGTCATCCCAGACCAAATGCACCAGGTAGAACCAATAGTGACAAAAGGATGTTGTGTCTCTCTGACCCTTTTCTCTGAGCTGAAAAGCACAAATTCTCCCAGTGTGCTCCAGACAGGTCACATCCTGGTTGGTGAAGTTAAACTGTATGTGAATTTCATTCCTAGTACCCCAGTTGCAGTAAAGATCCCAGCGGGAAAAGGAAGTGGGTGGGTTGGGGGAGGGGAACAGAAGCTGGGCATTAGGACCGGCAGGACTCGCTGCTCACCCATCTCCAGGTGCTCCCCAGTGTGCCCAGCCCTAGGGCAGAGGCCCCCCCTCCGACATGGCAGCCCAGACGCCATGGCCCCAGAGATGAAGGGATACCAGTCCTTGATCCCCACCCAGCACAAGCAAGCCCCTGCAGTTCCCACATCTGCTCCACACTGACCTGTATTCCACAAAGCCCCACAGTCCCAACTCTCCTTCTGGATTAAGGTAAGCAGTGTGAGGACAAGGCCTCTCTGCCTTTGTCTGGGCCCTCTCACCTTGGCCCAGGGCCAGGCACAGTGCTATCCTCATGCGTTCCTTCAGACATTCCTGCGCCCATCTTGTGATTTTATTATATATGCCTGTGCTTAGTGAATACTTACTATGTGCCAAGCACTGCTTAAGCACGTCACTTAAATTCATCTAATCCTCACAACCTTAAGGGGCAGACACTGTTATTCCCCATTATACAGATGACAGAGAGGGTGAGGAACTTGCCCAGGGTCACACAGCCAGCAGGCATCCACAGCAAGATCTAAAGCTACTCGGTGTGATTAAAAAGACAAAATATTAACCCAATTCAAACATACCATGTTCAGAGAAAACACTGCAAAAAGCCCAAGCTGCCTCTCAGGTAAGTGCCCACCTAAGCCAGCACACACGAAAGGAGCCCTGCTCTCACCCCACATGCTCACTTTGGCAGCAAACCTCCTCTTGGGGTAAGCTCACCGCTCAGCCTCAGCCATGGAGAGGCTCGAGGACCTGACGGGACCTTAATGGCACAGCACTAACAGTAGTTAACTCTCACATTCTGGCAGGCAGGAAGCTCGGGCAAATGGAGACTGGTTGGCAGAGTGGGGCAGCCATAGAAGACAGAAAGACTCTGGGTCAGGAGCCGGGAGAAACCTCCTGGCCCCCACCATGCATACTGGGCAAGAGAGAGTGCTCTGAACCAGATGAGCCCTAGTCTCGTCTGCCCAGAGAGGACAGCAGGATGCTTCCAGCCTGATGACATCTCCCCACAAAGTGCCACCGGTGAGTCCCAACAGCAGACACGGGTGTCCCCCCATGGGTTGGAACTATCCCAGGCGGTTCCCGCTCACCCTCTGTGTCAGTTTTCCTGTCACAGCTGAGAAGCTGCCAAGCACACAAATTCACTCTCTTATAGCTCTGGAAGTCACACGTCCAGCAAGGGTCTCACTCAGCAGGGCTGGCTCCTCGGGAGGCTCCAGAGGAAAACCTATTTCCCAGCCCTTTCCAGATTCTAGAGGTGTCCACAGGCCCTGGCTCGGCCCCTCTTCCCTCAGCAATGCCACCATCCCACATGCCCTGATGCCTCCACCCTACCTCAGCCTGTCTGGATAACCAGGGGTCTCTCTAACACAGGCCAGCTGTATAGCACCCCTAACTCCCCTTTGTAAGGTGGGAGAGCCAGTTCTGAAGGTGAGGACTGCCATTTCTGGTCACTGTTCTGCCACCATAGCCATACAGCGGCTACCAAAGTCCAGGTGAGAAGCTGGAAGCTAGGACTGAAAGATGCAGGCCCTCAACACAAAGGTCAGCCCCACAGGGAAAAGCCATCTTGGCCTCACCTCCTTCTCCAGCTCCAGGTCAACCAGATTCTCCTGCATCTTCTCCTGACGCCCCAGCCTCCGCTGCAGCCCCTCTAGCTCCTCACGGAGCAGCCCGTTGGTCTCTCGAGTCTCCCTGAAGGACCACAAACAGTCATTCAAACAGACACGCATCCTGGGGCCCCGTCTAGGAGTGAGAAGTCAAGCCAGCCGCCCACCCCACCTCACCGCAGGTAGGAGTTCTCCTCCCGCAGCTGCTTCAGCTCCCGCTCCATCTTGGGGAGCCGCACAAGCTCAGACTTCATGTTCCTCACAATGGCAGCATCCTGTTCCTGCAGGGACAGCTTCTGCTCCAAATCCTGCATGAGGAAGGACAAAGGAGAAAGTCACTGACGAGACAAAGTTCTCTGAGGCAAGCCAAACCCCCAGGTCCTCTGCGACCTCCATGGCCCTGGCCCTGCCTACCCTCTTCCAGGAAGCCCGCGCTGGTTGCACCAGTGTAGCTCTGTACTGTGTCCTCAGCCTATGCTGCCCGGGCATCCCCCAGTGACCTCTGGAGCCTCTCACTGTCATGCTGCGCTGCCCTCAGGACAGAGACCTAGCACACCTCTGACCAAGCATGTGCAGCAAGGCTTTCTAAACAACGGGATCACAAAAACATCCCACCCCTCCAGTGCCAGACATGCTCTCAGCCCTAGGAGCACGTGACAACTGTCTTCTCGATGGTGAGGACGCCTTTGCAATATCTCGTCTCCTTGGGGTACAGTGGGAGACACTGCCAGCGAGCAGGCTTAGAGTATGAACCAGGACCAAGCCCACCAGTCAAGGCCCATCCCTGTGCAAGGAACTGGGCCAAGCAGCAGGGACAGAGCGCCGGGGAGAACAGATGAGCAGGGAGGAACTTGGAGTCTCGGGGGAAAGAGATATGAAGTTGGGCACACAAGTAAATACTGAAGTGGGCCTAGGGCTGAGGCTGAGGGCGGGGAGACGAGCCTGGGATGTGAGTGCCGAAAGGAGGGGGATGCTGCAGCCAGAGAACAGCGAGGAGGGAACACTGTAGCCAGAGAACAGCACGGAGAGACCAGAGCCATGAAGAGGCATCCGGCAGAACAGGGGTAGGGAGAGGGGTCAAAGAAGGCACGAAGGACTATGGAGACGGATCACGGGGCCTTTGGTGGCAGGAGAGCTACAGAGACTACACTTGAAGGGAGAAATCAAATACTGTACAAAAATGAGCAATGATGTAAGAAAACAAATAAAGGCTCGGCCAGGAGGCTGGGTGCCATTCTCAAGGCCCCAAAAGCCAGCATCCTGCATCCTGTGTCATGGCAGGGAGTCGTACCCTCCCCAACCCAGCACAGCCCACAGCAGGTCTGCAGACCCCAGGGGCGTGGCAGGCACCAGCTGTCCGTGGGGCAGGGGTCAGCCTTCCTGAGCTACTCTGTCCTCTCTCAACACTCAGTAGTACTCAGGACACACATGTTTTCTCTCTTCGTCACAAGTCTGTTGTCTTCATCTACTAGAAAGTGAGCTTGCTTGGAGAGAATGTCTCTTACTCAGTGTGCGTCCATAGCCCCAGCACGCGGCCTGGCGCACGGAGGAAATGGTGGATCAGTGTCAGTGAGATTTAGAGGGAACAGGCGGCTCACTGTCCCCAAAGGCCACTGAGCACACCCCCAGCTCAGGCAGGAGGGCTGAGCCCACCACTATGATGTCTGCAAGACAAGGCCAAGGGCTGGAACAGAGCAACTCACCTTAATCCTCAGCTCCTGGTCTGCCTTCACTTCTTGGCTGGTCTGAAGTTCCTGAATCTTCTGATTAGCTTCCTGCCATTTTCTATCAAGAGAATAATACATCATGTGCAGGATGTGGTGAAAGCAACATCCCCCTCACCCTGAGGGCTCTCCAGTGTGGGCACACACCCAGACACCAGCCTACCAATGGTTCTGTGCCTCAGGTCCTCATCTGGACAGGGCAGGGGGAAGTCCAGAACACAGCAGCCCAGGGCCCTCCTCCCCCATGCTGTTCACATGACAGCTTCCACTAGCCCTGGTACCATCGCAGTCGAAGACACGCTTGTGACGCCCCCACTCTACCTAGAGGCTGAAACTCACCCTAAGACAATATGTGCTAAGGTAAAGGCCAAATTCTTCAGGAATGTATTCAATCGCCCTCATCTCCAGCAAATTCTTTCCCACTCTGGGCCTTTGCTTAGAATGTTCCTTCTGCCTGGAACGACCTTTCCCAACCACACAGCACCCCAGGAATGTCCTACACAGTCTTTAAAATCTAGCTCAAACATATTATCCTTTCCTGAAACTCTCTCTGAGAAGGCAGCCCCACCTTGGACAAGGAAGAAAAGCTGCCCCCTCCTCTTGTCTCAGAACACCGTGGCACTGCTCTACCCTGCTCATCACCCCAGCTCCAGAGGCCTCAGCCTCTGTCCCATAAGAGCCTGTGGATGGGGACAGCACTCAGCCTCGATGCACACAACACTGACCGCTGGGGGACACAAAGGGGCAAGCGCTCAGACTCCAGAGAGCACAGGAAGACAACCTGGGCGTCCTGTGTGGATCTTCCGCACGGCTGACGAGGCTCGTGCCCTGAGCAGGCGTCAGACTGACTACAACAGGGCAACAGGTGGCCAGGATGACCTGGCCAAGGGATGGGGACTGTGCGCCACGGCCCAGCCACCCCACTCACGTGTTCTGCAAGTCCAGCTGCTCCTTCAGCTCCTGTTTCTCGGACTCCAGGCGCTTCACCTGCATCTCCTGGTTCATCACGTTCCACTGCAGTTCGGAGAGCCTCCCCTTCAGCGCACTGATGGTCTGAAAGCACATAGGGCAGACAAGAGTCGCCTGCTGAGGTCAGCCCTGGGTACTGCTGGCACACGAAGGGAAGTGAGCACACAGACCAGAGCAACGTCCTCATGAAAGCTCGTCCACTCCCCGGGGGCAGGGACGGAGTAGCGTCATCTGCTCCTTCAGAACACATGAGCCAGGACAGACAATCCTCCTCAATCCAACCCCTGCCACACATTTCCCAGAAGCTGATGGGAAGAGACTGGGTCATGGTGGTGGGTCACCAGCCAAGACGGCATCTGGGAGCCTCCATGCCCAGGACCCTGGTGAAGCCCTTACCCACCCGCATATCCCTGATGTGCTCTGCATCATTCTCCCTGAACACCCATTCCTTTGTCTCTCAGTCCTGAGTGCCTCCCCTAACCCCACACAGCACACAACCATACCAACTACGTACTGAGGATGCTGCCTAGGAACCACAGCCAGATACCCACCAAGAAACAGGGAACGGGGGACTGAACTACTCAGGATGATGCCATAAAAGCCACATGGGATGGTCAGGGGCTGCAAGCATGCTACGTAGACCAAAGCCCACAGCAGTCAGAATGGGGGTTCTGGGGGTTCCCCGAGACAAAAGCTCCAGGACAACAAGACCACTGGACATCCAGGAACAGAATCACCACCCTAAGCCCACACTGTACCCTCACCAGGCAACTTGCTGGTGATCGCGCTCCCTAAGGCTTTTCTGGGAAAATCATGCCACTCAGGCCACAGGAGACGCCAACTCACTCAGAAGCACCGCTGCAGACTGACAGTTGGAAACACTGCCACATCAGTCTCTGAGCCAGATGTCAACCAGAGGGAGAGGGCAAGAAACAGACAGCAGAGACCACCACAGGGACGACAAGCGGCCGTCCCTTGGGGGGACCCTCTGCAAACACAGTGCTCACTCAGCTGTCCATGAATACCAGCACCAACCCAGGGCCCATTCAAACATGCCAGCACCATCAACCCACGCCCCCCTGGGGAGACCAACATCGGGCATGCACATCCCACACCACCTATCTGTACAGTTTGTTTTATTACAGCAGTGAGCATGAATCTGGCAATCAAAAAAGAATAAAGGTGCAAAAAACAGGGCCTCCCTGGTTGCACAACGGGTTAAGTCTCAGCACTGTGAAGCTATCCACAGCCACTGCAACACAAGTTCAATCCCCAGCCAGGGAGCTTCCCACATGGTGCAGCAGACCTCTCCTGCCTCACCCGCTGCTCCCCCCAGCAGTGTATTTCAGTGGATCCGCCTGTTCTGCTCCCCACTCTGTCTCTGGTGAATCCTCTCACTCTCCACCCCACCTCTGGCCTACACCCCAGTTCTTAGATGAGTAAATAAATAAAAATAAATCTTTTTTTAAAAAAAAAAAAGAAAAGGTGCAAAAAACATATTTAGCAATGAACATACCTTTTGAGAAGTCCTACAAAATTTAAAAATGCAGTGGGCACTAAGCACTGTGCTAGACACAGTGGACAATGGCCAGTCCCTTTGAGGATGAACAGGTGGAGAAGACAGGCCATGAACGGGTGAAGATGACCAGAGTGAAGAGTTACAAGTCAGGTACTGACATAACCGACAGAGGGATGCTATAGCATTCGACTGAGTGACCAGGAACAGCCTCTTGGAGGAGGCAGAAAAGGAAGCAATACTCATGGTCTTCACCCCAATGTCCAAAACCTTTTTCATACCAGGTCCTATTCAGCAGACTGTTTGCAATTTCTGTGGTAAGGGTCTCACTCTTCACTGAAGAAAGCGCAGGCTGCCCTCCCCCTGGACCCTGCAGCTGCTTCCCACAGTCCCCATGGGGCCAGGAAGGAAGCTCAGGCAAACACAGAGCAAAAAGGGGCTCTGTCTTGAGGCTGATCACCGCTCCTCTCCTGCCAACATCCACATCAGAAGACAGATGTCAGAACCGCCTTAACATGCTCTCCAGCGCTGCCAAGGCAAAAATAACCTGGAGCCTGCTTCCGAAGATCCATCAAATAGAGAAAACCACACACAGAGAGAATACCAATGATCCCACGCTCCCTGCTCCCTCCCCGGCAGTTTTCATCTTCCCTCTCAGCACCTGTGATTTTGAGCAACACAGGAAAGGGACAGGCAAGGTCAGAGAGGTCCACCTTCCACCAGCATCAACACTTGGGCTATTTCTAAAATGCATGTACCTTCAACCAGCAGAGAGAGTAAAACTGCAGTTCACACAAGCTCTGGTTTTAGAGATGCTCTCAGCAGCCAACAGACCAGGCTAACAATCAAAAATATGCAAATCCAGAGGCACCTACTTACATCTGCTGAACAGAAAGAACACAAGTACTTCCAAAAATACCACTATCCCTGACAGGTCGGGCTGCAGCGATATGGAGAGCCCAGTGTGACTGCCAGCACACAGCAGCCAGTAGCAAGGCCATCCAGTCATGCTGGGACCCACAACACACTCCCGGAGCCTGTCCAACAGAACAATTCAACAGAAACAGAAAGGCCGTCACATCTCTGTGTATGCATATGGGGTGGAGGAAGGGGGAATAAAAAAAAAAATTGAAAACAAGATATGGGCTAGTAAACTATTAAAAATCATAATTACGAAGATTACAAATGTATTTAATATATTAACTGAAAACTAGAAAATGGAAAATTAGTACAATTAAGCAAAACCAGCAGGGACCCACAAGGAAGGGGGCATTGCCGCGGTGGAGTCACGATGACCAGTCCCTCTCCCCAGGACAAATGGCCCAGGGAGAGCGCAGGAGAGTGGGCGGACAGCCCCGAGGGCACAGCAGTCAGGGTCAGCCCCTCACCTCGCCGGCTTCGGCCAGGCCGTCCTCCTTCTCCCGCAGCTTCTTGCTGGTGGCGTCCAGACTCTGCTTACACAACCTGTGGCGCTCTTGCTGCTCCTTCATCTTCTCCTCCACCTCGGCCTCCCGCTCCTGGAGCTGCCGGATGCGGGAGAGGAGCTCCTGGTTGCGGTCGACCTCACGCTGCCAAGACAGTAGGACTTGGTGAGAGAGAGTAAGAGACCCCCCCCTCCCCCCCCCCCCCCAGGAAAGGATCCAGACCCAGAGAAGAGCCAGCAGAGCTGTCAAAGGCAGAGCGAGAACCAGAGCCCGGGACCCGGCCCCCCCAAGGCGCGTCCTCTGGCCACCGCAGCACCACACCGCCCACACAGGGTGCCCGGGAAGGCTCTCAGCACAGATCACACCGCGCCGTCATTAGCCGTCTGCTCAGGGTGACCGTCGGCGCAGGAGGTGAAGCGTAGAAAATCTCAAGTCCAGACCTGACCTTGGAGAGACACCTCCGAGCATCTGCAGCAGCAGCAGATTTTGTAGGCGCGCACCAGGGCTGTCGTCAACGCGCCGCGGAACCCCGGGCTCCGCTCCCCCACCCACATAAGCAGTCAACCGATCAGGGACAGGTGGCGTGGACATGAGTCTGAACACAGGAGCAGTTGATCCCAGGGCCCCAATCTGCCATGGGGGCACATTCATTTCCTGCAAACCTTTGCAGTCAGTCTATGTCTGTGCCCTCAGGGGGATGTGTGGCTTGTGCGGGGAAGAAAGGGGCAGAACTAAGATTCCTCACTCTGATGATCCTGGGTTCTTGAAAGTCAACTCTTGGTCACTGAGTTTACCCTCAGCCCAAGCAGCAAAGAGGCCACAAAGTGAGAGCTTGAGTCACGGGGCAAGGGCAGCGGGACCTGCTGACGTGAGCCTGACATGGCTGAGCCTTCAGCAGCCTCTTCAGAAAGCTGAGCCGCAGACATTTCCTCCAAGGACAGCTGGGTACTTCCAGGGCCCGCCTTACTCAGGCAAGCACGTGTAACATCACCCTTCCACCCAGTTTAGTAAGAGCTGAGACAAGGTAGCAGCCTCCTAAAGGGACACCGAATTGGGACTCAAAGGGACAAGGAGCTGCAATTATAACCTCCAAACAGCCACGAAGTCCTGCACAGGGGACCCGTCCACACTACAGGAACAAGGATGCAGGGTGAGTCAGTGCAGTGCCCTGGTCAGCAGGTCAGAGCAGGAAGCGGCATCTCTATCAAGGCTGCTGTCCCGAAAGCAGGTGAGGCAGTGGAGACAGAGCCCCAGACACCAAAGTCTCATTATCTACTCAGTACTGCGGGTGGGAGGGGCCAAAATCACAACCCTCCAGTCCTCCCCACCCACTGAAAAATGGTAATCCCTGAAAAACTATTACAAATGTCCAATACTCAAAAGAACAATTTGAGAATCACTGTTTCAGATGGTTCTAGGCCAGCCAGAGAGGGCAAAGTCTCACCCAGACTGGCCCCAGCTCAATTAGGGACCCAAGGATTAAGCTTGGGCAGCCCTGTACCTCTGGACTCCTTAAAACAAGACTTTCAGAGATCCTGCAACAACCCCTCACTTGTTCAAACATTTTCTGGGCCTCTTATAAGGTGCCACAGCCTTTGCTGGACACTGGGGTTGGCACCAGTCTTTGATGGACTCACACCCAGAGAAGTTCCAATAGTTCCACACCATGTCTCCTACTTGGGAGCCAGGGCAGTGCCAGAATACCTCCATTCCTACAGTGGGATGGCCCTTAATGAAGGGCACTTCAACAGCTGTAACCATCCCAAGGCCTCTCCCTGCCTCCTGCCCCAGTTACCCCAGGACTGCCCCTCTTAGAAGGCTCAGAACATATGGAAAACTCCGCCCCACAGAAAACAGCATTGGGAGCACCGCCAGGGTCAAGGCAGCAACGCCCTGCCTGCAGCCCACGCCTCTGGGCTTACTGAGTCTGCACAACACACCATACCCAGAAGCCTGCACACCAGGTTCAAACACATCCCATTAGAGCACATCCTCTAAGACATCAGCTGTTTTTACAGGGACTAGGAAAGCATGTGAATATGCCACATAAGGCAAGAACGAGGCCAGACATCCATCCTCAGGGAAAGCACAGAGGCTAGAGACTTTCTGGTCCAACGCTCTGCTTGCCACTTGGCAGCATTTCCACAACTCATCAGCACTTATTAAGAAATCTGGCAAAGTGCTGTCCATCAAAGCAAAGAAGGCAAAGGAAAAACCTAGCATCATCTCTGGGTAGCAGGGCGCTAGTGCTTTCCCAACCTGCCCTGCAGAAGACAGGAACCCCCGTGTCTTCATCAAGCAACCCCCAAGACTGGAGTTCCTTGCTCTGAAATCCCACAATCATTTCAGCAACACCTCGCCTGGATCTAAGACCCTAAGGTAACCCACCAATGTCGCAAGCCTATCGTTCCCCTCTTATCTGGTAGTGCACCCTAGGTCCCTGATTCTGCTGGATCTGCATCCTAATTCTTTCAGAGGGGGGAGGAAACCAGAAAACCCAGAAAAGAGGTACGCCTGCCAGCACCAGCACCTCACTGGGCACCCATGCCCTCCATACTGCCCTCAAGGGCACTGAGCACAGTCAGTATCTGTGGCCTGAGAGCAGACCTCAGCAACCCAGGGGTAAAGTTCCCAGGCTCCAAGCCAGCAGGCTCTTATTTGTGTGGTCTGCAGGTACTGTGCACACAGCCCCTGGTTCCAGGGGGCTGCTCGCCTGAACCCACCTCATAGCTCCTGGCACTGGTGCTGGCTGCCCGCTCCAGCTCTACACGGGCCCTCTTGTGGCTCAGCTCCATCTGCATCTTCTCTCGCTCCACCTGGATGAGGTGTGACTTGGAACGGATCTGCTCTGCTCGCTCCTCCAGCTGACCAGGCCATACCCAAAGGAAAGAGAATTCTCAGTAACTGCAACTAACAGGGGAACAGCTCATTCAACACTCACTCACTGAGCCGCTTTCTCAAGAAGGCCTGTACTCAGCTGCAGGGTACATGCAACACTGGGTGCCCCACTGGGAAATGGGTGTGGGGAAGCAGCAAGCAAAGAAAGGAAGGTAAAAAGTGATAAAAGGAGGGTATATTTTAGGATGATAGTGTCTATATTTCTTTTGGGGAAGAAGGTATTAGTTTCCTAACGCTGCGTAACAAATCACAACAAACTCAGTAGCTTAAAAGGTCCACATATCCACTGACAGTCCTGTAGCTTAGAAGTCACACATGGTTGCACTCTCTGGTCAGAGTTGCATAGGCTAAAATCGCCATTGTCAGCCAGCTGCATTCACACCTGGAGCTTGGAATTCTCTCCCACACTTGCATGGTGATAAGAGCAAGGCCCATTTCCTTGTCATCTGGGAGCTACTGTCAGCTCCTAGAAGCTGCCCTCATCCCTTGCCATATGGCCCTCTCCACCCCCAAGCGGACAAGAGAGAATCCACCACCTGAGGACCCCCTCTCTGTTCGGCATCTCTGACTCTCTGAACACTGACTGACAGAACCCACAGGCACTCTACCCAATCATAAAGTGGACTGATTTGAGAACTTAATTATATCTGCAGAGTCCTGCAAAATAATTATACAGACCAAAAGACTCAAGGATGAGAAATCCCAGGTCACAGAAAAGGAATCTTCTCTACTCCACTCACCCCATTTTTGGGGGGTCCATGTTCTTTACCCCTGTGACATTTTCTCTCATTTTTAATTCCCACCTGTTGACATTTGGAAGGGGTAGTTTCTAACTCTGTCTCCATCAAACTCACTATCCTTCCTCGCCTCACTTCTATGTGGGTAACTGTTAGGTCCCAGCTTCTCCAAAGGACAGCAGGACCCCAACTCCAGGGTGCCCCTGCGTCGAGACCAGGAGTCCAAGAGACAGGGCCCATGGACCACATCTTCTTGGAACACTGGCTGTACTTGGAAGTTAACTGGAACTTCCTTTTACATTTCACAACACCGATGCATAGCAGGGCAGGCTATAAACCCTTCCAAACAGGAACCTCAAAAAAAAAAAAAGGTACAACAGGAGACTAGTGGGAAAGACATAGTGACCTCTGCTCTAGACCCCCAGATCTGCGTGTTCTCTGTGCCTCACCTTCCATTTTGGGGGCAGTTCAGTAGGAGAAATAATCCCAGGCTGAGTGCCTGGACTGGACAGAGCCCAGGCTTGAAGCCAGTCTTGCAACTGCGTGACTAACCAGCTCTCTCGGCTACACTGCTCACTTACTGATCCCAACTGGGGAGTCTTTACAGCACCAGCTGAAAGAACTGAAGACCTCCAGACTTCTAGATTCTATAGCTCTCACAGGTAAGCCAAAGTTTCTATTTGCATCAGTAAAACAATAAAAGTTTAGACCAGTGTTGCCAATCTTATTTTGCCAATGAGTAAAAATCAAAACACTACACTCTATTACCATCATCATTTTTAAAAAAGCATTTTAAGGCCAAAAACAAAATAAACATAAGACCTAATTTCAGAAAGACCAATCCTTGCCCCCCACCACCCAAAAAAAAAGCAGTGAGCAACTCAGACCACTCACATTTACTTGTTCAGCAAATGAATGCTTTACCAAGCACTGCATGGGCCTCAATAGAGCTCCCAGAGCAACCAGACACCCCAGGCCCCTATAACACAGGACACCGTCATAGAATGGCTCTAGCAGCACATGAAGGATGACAGGACAAGAAGAATCGAGCAGAGAAGCCAGGAAGGGGTCTGATGCTGGTGCAGAGAGACAGGAACCTAAGCAAGGCCGCAGACACTATACCCCCATCCCGTGTGGACCCAGTAATGCCTGCCACAAGCGGGACTGACCCAACAACTCTTTAAAGTCATAAGTCCCTCAAGAGACCAGACCCCTTCACAATTACGTCTATCGCAAGCATTGCCTGGAAGTTGAAATGAAGTGAAATGAAACCATAATCAGAATAAAACTGTAAAAATTGCCCCATAACAGACTGAGCCAATCTGTAAATGGCCCCTGATAGTCTAAGCCCCTCACATACCCAATCCTTTGTCACTACTCCAGCTTTCTTACGAGGCTAACTGAGACCAGGGTTTACAACACAGCCTTCACATGTGTTACAGTTCAAGGAGAGAACAGCTGGCTGGAATATTCTAGTGGTCACGCTCCCAGGCATGATTTTGTCCTTAATTAATAGATTAAACTGACTTTCTTGGCCTATCACCAGTGTCTGTGAGTTCATTAGTGTGAGTACAATGATTAACACCAAACCCACCTTGGAGGTGCTGATAAATCTGGTTTTTAAGTCAGGACAGTTTAGAGTTGGCCCACTACCTCCAGATTCTTCCCAAAACTATGAATGCCTACCCTGGAGACACGGGGACAGCCACCTGGCCTTCTAGGCTAGGATAACACTGACCTGATTCAATAATCTGGAACTCGAAATAGCCCCGTATAGGAGCAGATGTCTTCACTTAAAAGGCCCTAGCTCAATACACAGAGGACCAAAATGATCTGGCCCCTCCTAAGGACCAGTTATCTTTACTTAAAGGCTCTATCCCACCACAAGGCATTTACCCAAGCAGGCCCTACCTGAGGGCACATATCCACACCCAGAAGTCCGCTTCCCAACACCAGCACTCACCTGCATGCTCTGCTGGTATTGCATATGCAAAGAGCCTTGGGCAGAGGTGGAAGCATCCAGGCCAGATCCTCCCTCCACTCGCTGAGAAATGAAGTTGTTCAAAGATCTCAGGGTTGACAGGACGGTGGTGTTTTCCCCCAAGTCTTCCATGGCCTCTGCCCTTCTGGAAGAAAACAAGGGAGGGTCACAGCAAACTTTTCATGTGCCACCAGTTCTGACAGCTGCCCAGTCATGGGGTGCCTCTGAGGAGCATCTCAATGCTAACTATAATTATCTGGTAACAATAACATTAATATATGTACTACTATTTTCAACCAGGTAACAAAAAGAAAGGTTTGGGGTGTTAATTGAGCACCAGGACTGAATCTCCGCGTCCTCATGTGTAAACTGAAGCTCATGAAACCCACTTTGCAAATTTGCTGAGGAGTACAGTGTCCATAAGAAGTCTTCAAACACAGATAGTTCAACTGTTGTCACAGTTTATCACTCTGCTTGTACTTTTACAGAGGACATCTCAGTCTTCACCACAGGCAGATGAATTAGATCTTTTCAGAAATATTTTAGAGATGGTGACTCCAAAAAGTCACAGAGCTGAAACTAGAACCTGGGCCTGAGAGTGTGTTCCACAAGCCACTGAATGAAAGGGCTGAGGACAAGAAGTAAGAATTTACAGCACCAAACCTTGCTTATTTTGACTGGATGGTGTGGAATGTCCACGGCCTGTGCAAGCAGAGCCTCATCTTCTGTGGGCCAGAGTTGAGGTGTCCCCTCCCTTCATACTCTATATGGAAAAGGGATTGGAAGAGTGAACAGATGGCGCACTCTGCGCTAATGTGCCCCGCAGACACAGGCCTGCATGGCGGGAGGCGGCAGAGTTCTGCTCCAGAAAGCAAATCCTTCCATCTGCCAAGAGTAGAGAAGGCCATACCCCCCATCCCATGATGAGAAAGTTAACCAATATATCCTTTTCTCGAGATGCCATCTCTGACAAGAAATGCTGGATACAAAAGAGTGAAAAGGACACAAAGACACAAAGGAACTAAGTTGCTCCATAAGGTATAGGATATGGTGGCAATTCAAACTCCATGCTCTTTACCCAAAAAACTCAAATCTTCCAGCAGCCTAACCACTGAATCCCAACCGCTCTCAAAAGAACCCCTAAACTGGAAGTCCAGAGCACACTGCCTCTCAACAGTGCTTCTCATCATTGGCAAAATGATGTTGAAACCTACAGAAACTGCAACGGTAATCACCACCCAGAATCACAACTGCACAACACGATGTCTACCATTAAGTTGACCTCATAAGTTCAAGACATGTCTTTACTGTTTTCCCCAAATTCATACTGAATATGAACACAAGTCCCCATTCTGCTAGATACCAGCAAGCTGTGTGACCCCGGGCAAGTCACTTAGCATCTTTCCAAGGTTTCCTGAGCTGTAAAATGGTAATGGTAGCAACTTCCATGTTTCACTCAACTGAAGAAGAAGAGGTCAAAGTACTGATCAGCTGCAAAGAGCAGTTATGGAGGGAAGCCCTTCTCTGTCTCCAGGACTGTCTCAGGGGAGTCACCTGCTTCGCCAGGACCTGTGACATTTTCTGCCCTGGAACTCCCCTGCCCTGGCGATCACTGGCCATTTCCAGCTGCTCCTATTAGGACAGAAGCCCGGGGAAGCTGGGGCTCAGGTCCCGGTTCAGAACTTAGGACAGAGGACTTAGCGGAGGGGCAATCTGACACCCACCCACAGTGACAGAGTGGGGACAGAAAGGGGTCTCGGGGACAGAAAAGGGGGAGTGGGAACGCCGGATCAGAGCTTCTAGAGAGGGGATAGGCGAAAGGGGCGGCATCTGGCCCCAGCGGGCAACCCCTGCGCCTTGGCAACTGCCCTGGCCCCCCGGCCCCAGCTCCGGCCCCACGCCCAGCGCTAACCTCGCCGCCCGCCTGTGCCCGCTCGCCGCCGCCGCTCAGATCTCCCTCCCTGCCTGGAGCCCGCTTATCGCGAGACGTGCGGCTACGGTATCGCGAGATTTGGGTGGATGCGGCCGTAAAGCGCCGCGAGTGCCCACTGGGCTGATTTTGAGATTTCTGTGTGGTTCCCGGAGCGACCCACCTGGGTGCGCCCTGCTCGGAGCCGCCTGTGAACCCGAGGCCGGCTGGCTGTACAATCGGGGTGCCCCAGTCAACAGTGGGACGGACTTCCAAGAAGGCGGTGGTGCCGCACCATGTTGTGGAGAACAGCACCGCCCAACGGCGGCCTATCAGGGCCAAACTTTTCTGCACGCTTAACTCTTCCCTTTTGCCACAACAGCGTTTGTTTGACTCGCTACGTTGTTTTTCTATGGGCGCACTACCAACACCAGTTTCCTCTGCTAGCAGGTTATCTTCCTAGAGCTCGGTGAGTCCGGTTCTCCAGGCCCACCAACAGCGGATCCCCGGGACGATACGACCTGTTTTCCTCTCAGGAGCATATGAGAATTCTCATCCTCTCATCTGTACTGTTCCGCGGGGGAATAAGTGCTGAGGGTCTGAATTCCCTTCTTCCAGAGGACAAATGCATAGAGAGAATGCGGTGGAAGTAGAAAGGAGATACTCTGGTTTGTTTGTTTTGTTTTTTCCAGCTAAAAATAAAAGGTCTGACCTGTTTTTTATTTCAGGAATCTGCAATAAGGCATAAGATCGTGATGGAGATTCTTGGCTATCTATTCTTCCCCTCACTGGTCCTTGAGATTTAGTCATCACAGTCAATAAACACTAAGAGTCCAACTCCAGGAAATGGTTTTGAAGAAACCAGTAGGTTCCCAGAAATCCTTTAAATACAACCCACATTCATTTATGTCTGCATGGTGTTCTCAAAGAGTGAAAAACTAAAACCACACTGCACTTGCTTTGGCAATTAGCTTTATGTATTACACCAACAAATTCAGCAAAATCCCAAGCACACCCACCCCATGCAGATCATATCAATGCCTTCCCTAATTGCCCTGGGAACTCCTAGTGCTTGAGGAATGGATGCCTTTCCAGATTACTCACCTGAGAGATGAAAATTCATCCCCAGGTTGAAACTTCCAATTTTTCTGCAGTAGTTTGGTCAAAATAACAACTGGAAAACGTGTTCTTGGAGCAGTGGTGGAAAGTTGTTCTCTTTAATTGCTCTTTGTAGAATGAGAAATTTACACAGGGGTGTGTGTGTGTGTCTGTGTGTGCGCGCCCCTCTGCTTCAACATGCTTCCATCATTCTATCTTTGCCCATTTCCCATAACTTCCTCTCAGGTAGATCATCACAGACTGCTTTTTATGGTAGATCATGGCCATTGAATATATTTGTGCTAACTCTTTGTAGACTGAGAAATTTACACGGGTATATATGTGTGTGTGTGCGCGCCCCTCTGCTTCAACATGCCTCCATCATTCTATCTTTGCCCATTTCCCATAACTTCCTCTCCGGTAGATCATCACAGACTGCTTTTTATGGTAGATCATGGCCATTGAATATATTTCTCATATCTTTTTGGTTAAAAACAAACAAACAAAAAAGTTCTCATCTCTTCTGCCTGCTGCATTCCCCAGGTTAAGCTCAGTTCTCCCAGTCACTTCTGAAAATGAGCTCAGGCTACATTTGCAATGGAAAGGAACCAATAATGGAAAAGAAACCTTCAGTCCTCCAAAGACCCCTTCACTCTTCGGTACTGTGTGGCCAAGTGGTACACCTCTGAAGATTCTTTCCTGCTGGCCTCAGGTTTTACAATCCTTGTGCTCTGGAAGTCCTCTCTCAGCCTCTTCTGCAACCGATGGCTCTGACTCCCAGCCCAGGTTTTACAAAGAAATGTCCCCCCAGGGTGAAGAATGTCTGGAGCCAGGGCCAGGAGAGACATGCACAGATTAATGAGCCTGTCGTGATCAAGGTCACGGATCCCTGTGGCATTGGGTGCCATGTCACTCAGAATCACATCTGCTTTTCCTCCAGGAAGCAGCTCTCCAATTCTCTGGAAGGTTCTTGGGTCAGTCACATCAGCAGGGCACAGGAAAGTTGCTCCTTCCAGAGGGACGATGTGAAGAAGATCTACCCCAAGCACAAAGCCAACAGGAGCCTTGGGATCTAAGAAAGAGTGGATGCATTTCTTATTTACACCCTGAATCTCCCCACAAAAATACATGCAATCATAGAAATAAAGTGAGGACTAAAGAAAAGAGCTCATATGCATTAAGTGGACACGAGTCTTCTACTTTCTACATATCCTACAAAAATACACTATGGGGGAGGAGGGCGCTTGCTCCTTTACAGATGAGGAAGCCCACAGTGGAAAAATAACAGTTCAAGTCACACCTAAGTGATAAGCAAACCAGGGCCACACCAGGACTTGATTCCAACTCTGATTTCATTTCACTCCCTGAAGCTTGCTCTCATGAAAGGGTTCTTATCGCTGAGTGGTCTTTTGATAAACTAAATAGGAAAATACATGCTAATATATAAAGTATCTCTGGACTAAGTCAACAGAGCCATTCTGCAGCTTAATCCAATTTCTTTCCATCAGAAACATGCCAAGAGATGAGGATAATGGACAGATGCAAAATAAGTCGTAAAAAGTGATCCTTTTTTCAAACATGCCCATGTTTCAGTAAGTCTCCGGTTCACCTTACCAAAATAAGACTTCCGGCCTACACAAAGCTGTCCCCAGCTCCCACTCCTCTCAAGCTGCAGCCACATTCAAAGTCCCTTAAAGCCCCCTCATCACAAGCCCAGGTGTCCTACCTCTGTATCATTTCCCTGTACTGAGGGCCTTTGGCAAGTACCAGAGTTGGTAAGTTACAGACCTGCTAAGCAGTTAGCCCAATGAAGAGACCTGGGAGGGAGGGGGGATATTTTATTTTTATCTTAAGATGGGAAGTCCAGAGTACTTCATTGCAAAGGTCAAAACTCAATTTCCAGCCCTGGAAAGTAGGATATATCACATTTCTTTTTAAGCACTTGAGCTTTCTTTCCTTTAACATCCCATGCCTTACAACCTCGAAGTGTCCACTAATGGCGTTGGTTGCGTTTTTGCAACTTCTGGGAGGAAACCAAGTCAGATTATCCATAGACTACTTTCTTCTGCCATTTCTTGCCTACCAGTTAATCTTGGCAATTTTCTTGCTTCTCCAGAAGAGCAATTAGAACATGAACTACTATCAGTTGTGGATATTAGCAAAACTACTATTAACTGCAGATAGGCTTAGCAGTGGTAAGAAGAACTAAAATTCCTGACACAAATTCATTCAGTCAAGTTATTGAGCTAAAAAAGAAAATGTTAAAACTGATCTAGAGCCCGTTGAGCCCTAAGAACAGCAATGAGGCTGGTGAATGAGCCCAAGGATCAACAATTCCAGGCCTCACTGCTAGTAGGCCACTAAACTCCTCTGAACTTCAATTTTCTCATCAAGAAAATGGACACAAATGTCCCCACTCTCAAGAGTTTGGGGAGAGGTCTCTGTGACCTATACCATCCTGTTTAAATTAAGGACAACACAGCACTCTCATATTCCTCATAGCATTGTGCACACCTGAAGGCAACCCAGACTCCAAGACAAAACAGGTTAAACACCCAGCAGTACAACAGCCAACAAGAACAGTAGGCAACTTTTAGCTAAGTTGGAGGGGTGGCTGGTTTATTATAAAGGAAATCTTTTACTATAGAAAATCTTTGGCAAAACCCCAAATATGAAACAGATAACCTGGGTTGAGTAAGAGTGGAGACGCTGGGGAGCTGGGGAGAAGAAAAGTCCAAGTGGGACGCCCGTGAAACCTAGGCATTAAAAAATCAGGACTTGGGAACCTCTGGGGTCAACTCAGTGGGACTGACATGGAAAAAATGTCAGTATCATTAAGTGATAGCTCCCATAAAATCTCCAAATCAGCAAGTAGTATATGACAGTCTCATTCTCCAAAAAAGTAAGAAAGTGCACATATGTAGTTATGTGTGAAAAAAAATTCTGGAAGGATGTACACTGACATATTAATGTACATATCACTGTGGTATGATTTGAGGTGACTTTCATTATACCTTTTTACCTGGTCTATCATTTGGAAAATGTATTTTTATCATCACTACGAAACAACCAAAGCAGAAGTTGGTGCTTTGCAAAGTGGCTCAGCCACTCTGTGTCCTCTGGGGTGGAGGGCAGCTGGCTTGTATCTGCAGACTCTCAGTGGCCAGAAAGCCTAAGAGCAGCGTGGAAGCCCCACCTGTGCCTGCAGCATTGACTTGCTGCACAGCCACCTGGCTCCATGCTCCAGGAGCTGCCCCACAGTCCAACACTCGGAGGCCAGGTCGTAGGATCCGGTGCTTCTCATTCACCTCCAGAAGCTTGAAGGCGCTTCGACACCGATAACTCTCTACCTTCGCAGCTTTCACAAATGGGTCCTTCAGATGCCTGCTCAGCCACAGGTGCTCAGCACCAGTCCGACCCCTATAGTGACTGCTAGTGGTATGGAACCTCTGGCGCAGGAGGGAAGCACATAGCAGTTTCAAGGACCTGATGAGAGAAAAAGGGAGTAAACAGGTTGGCATCAACAGATGAGCAGATTGCAAGCTCAGTGGGGTCCTTAGTTCAACCCACACATTTTTAGAGATGGGACATGGAGGCCCAAGAGGGAAAGTGTTTCTACAAGACTATACAGTCAGGAGGCATGTGTTATGAGCCGAATTGTGTACCCCCAAATCCTGATGTTTAACTCTCAGTACCTCAAACATGACTGGCCCTTAAAGAGGTAATTAAGTTAAAATGAGGTCACTAGCTCAGGCCCTAATCTGACAGGTGTTCTTATGAGAAGCCATCAAGACAGACACATAGAGGGAAGACCACATGAGAACATGGGGAGAAGGCAACTGAATACAAGTCAAAGAGAGAAGACTCAGAAGGAACCAGCCTGGCCAACACCTTGATTTCAGACTTCCAGCCTCCAGCACTCTAAGAAATAAATTTCAGTTATTTAAGCAAACTAGTCTGTGGCAAGTTATGGCAGCCAAAGCTGACTCACACAATATCATTTAGTCAAGAGCATTTTATCCCTGGAAGTTTTCTTTAGAAAGCAAACTCAAATACCAATGATAGCTTGTTTGTATCAACCAAAATTTTCCCTGTACTGATGAAACTAATTAAAATAGCTTCTTTCTCATATGGCACGCATTTACCCTGACTGAAAGACTACGAAAACCCCATGAGTTCAAGTCCTGCCTTGGTTACCTTGTTCCATGGCTTCAGTGGCCAACACAGATGCTGGTCTATCACTTTCTTAATAAAATTGAATTCAACCCGTGTGAATAGTTGAGGAGTAATTTCTCTGGAAAAGTTGACAGATTGACCACGTATGCCAGGCATCCTAGGAGCTATCCATACCTCCCTCATTTAACTCTCAAAACAATGCTCCAAATAAATTCTATATCTGTTTTTCTTTTTTTTTTTTATTGTCAATTTCCTTTTATTTTTTTTATTATTTTTTTTAATATATATTTTTATTGTTATTTATGTCTTTTACATTTTGTATTCCCCTCGGGTAGCCCACCACCAATTCACCCGTGATCCATCTCCATGGTCCCTTGTGTTCTTTTCTATTCCATTTTGGGTGATTTTCCTTCCCTCCCATCGCCTCCCCCCCCCTCCACCCCCCCCACCCCACCCCCGCTGATTGTCTCTCTCCTATTTGGTTTCCTTATAGTCCTGTTATAAGTGAAACCATTCCTATATCTGTTTTTCTAATGAAAAAATAAAGCTAGTATTATTCCCATGGCTCCAGGCTTAACACCACAATATGTTCACAAGATTGCAGACAATGCCTGGACGTGCTGTTATGGGGCCTCATAGGAAGAACAAGAGGGCAAAGTGGTCCAAGGGGCAGAACTAAGTCCGGAACTCAGAGGAGGGGTGGAGAGTGCAGAGTTGCACACTCCCAGCCCACCTGGTTTGGACAACTGACCTCTCAAGCCCATTCCACCTCCTAGAGTCCGCTACATCAGCGTCTTTGCTCAGAGCCGCACCTTCAGGCCTGTGGTACTCTTCTCAAGCTTCACCTCCACGTGCACGGACGGGCACCTCATGGGTCCCTTCTTCTCTCTAATGCCTTCTACCAGCAAGGTCACCCCACCGCCCTCCTCTTTCTAAAGCCCTTTACCGCGCTCTGCCCAATCACCAGCTCCTCGGGAGCCCCTGCCAACTGTTTATAGTCACCGGGCCTCAGTCCCCTCCGTCAACCCTCCCGGCCAAGACCAAGGCGGGCTCAGAGTCGTTTCCAACCAGAAACTGGGGCGGCCGGGCCACCTCGCCTCCCCCCACGCATGCAGCAGGCGTTCCTTAAACGCCGCACAGGTCCGGATGCCGCGCGCTCACCTCGCCATCGCAGACCCGCTCCGGCTTCCGCCGCCGGAAGTGCCGACCTCGCTTCCGGTCCGGGACCACGCTCCCGGAAGCGACTCGCGGATTCGGAAAGAGAGCGCGAAGCTGCAGGATTGGATAGACTTTGAGCTGGGCCCAGGTGAGCCGGGGCTGCAGGAACTGGCCGAGATCTGGTGAGTTGGGGAGCGGGGCGGGAGAGAGGGGAAGTGGATGTGGAAGGAGCTAGTGCCAGGAACTGGGCGGGGCACAGCTGGGGTCACCGGGCCCCCGGAAGGGATGGCTGGGGAATTGCATTTATCAGTAGCCCATATGAAAGGTCCATCCAGGAGCTCTACGTGTATATTGACTCTGGTAACAGACCCCAATAAACAGATGACTGGATTCAGGTGCCACGTGCATTCAGATAACATGTGGGTCTGCTCAGCCCTGTTGCCGGCCTCCTACCCCCTGACATTAGGTAGACTATGGGACCAAGGCGCCTGTGGAGGGGAGCTGTAGGCTAGTAGACCCAGGCTAGAGTAGAGATGGACCCGGGCCTCCGGCATTTCACCAGACATCACTCTCAAGAGGTCTTCCCACCTATTCCAGCAGGAGGACCCTGACTGCAGTGCTCCTTCTGAGTGCCAGGTCCTAGAGCAGCAACACTTGTGTACAGAGTATGACTCCTGTCACAGGAGGGAGAACTAGTCAGGTCTCACTGGGTGGCCTCACTGTCAGGACTCATGCATTCCTTGGAAATCTGGAAGTCTTCAGGGAGACGGAAGCCAGATCCAAAGGCCAGAAGACCCCACTGATGAGGGCCAAGGTCAAAGCCTGAACTTAGACCATTTAATAAACTACATGGTTATCTTGGTGCTAGTTGGGGATGGGAGTTGGTCTGCCCTTCTGCTTCTGGACCTTGGCTAAGACATTAAGTGGAAACACCCTTGTGCTAAGAAGGGGGTAAATGAGAGAGAGGCTGTCACCAGACCTGCTCCATCAGCCTGGCAAAGTGGGCACTGAGCCCACCGGGTTCTGAAGGCCAGGCCTCTTTCTACCCCAGGAAATCATCTATTCTACCTGCCACAAGGCAAGCCACTCATATCTGAGCTGGGAAAAGACAGTGGCTTCTTTCCCTGCTTTTGAAAGCACATTTCCAATCCACCTGGCCCCTGCCACCACTACAGTACACAGGTTTTCCTACATACTGCATCCACTCCTTTGCTGAGCTAACCAGCCCTCTTGCTTTCTTCATAGAACCCACTGGTACCATGCGCCCCTCCAGGCTCTATACCTTGGTTCTAGTGATGCAGCCTTCAAAAATCCTCCTGGGCATGAAGAAACGAGGCTTCGGGGCTGGCCGATGGAATGGCTTCGGGGGCAAAGTTGAAGAAGGAGAGACCATCGAAGATGGGGCCAAGAGGTGAGGGAGGGGTAGCCTGTCTACAAAACCAGTTTGCACAAGGGAGAACCATAGAGCCGATCCTCGATGTCACCACTTAGAGATGTGTGACCTAGAGCACATACATGAGCTTCAGTCTCTTCATCTGACAAGATGGGGATAATAACAGTCCCCACCTATTAGCATTATCAGGGAGATTAAATGAAACAGTGCACATTAAGACCTGACAAGGTGCTGAATACATGCTCGTGTTACTGTGTGTGCTGGTGGTTTTGGGGTGGATTTGGGAAGCTGCTGTGCATGTGGCTTGCATTGGGAAGTCCTGACTTCCCCTTTCTAGCTGCGGGACAGGTCAGGCACTCCGTGTATTCATTTACTCAGGAAACTGATGACAAATGTTTCTGTTAGAAACGTTTTGCACATAGTCTCAACTACTCCTCAACACAACTAGCTTCACATAGGAAGGAAGGAAGCCCAGAGACAGCAGGACACCTGGACTCCACAGCCTCAGATTCCTTGTCCTTTTTGCTCCTTGCAGGCTTGTGTGGATAAAATGGGATTGTGTGTGTGAAAATTACAAAGCACCACATAGACCCCTACCACCTGCTAATGTTACATTTATTCTGAAAATGTTTGCAACCTAAGACTACTTTCTTTGGAAAGGAGAACAAATCCCCAAATGCTTGCTACTGAAATATCTGGAAGAGAAGAAAGCCAGGGCTGCCACAGCCCAGTGGCTTTCTAGTTTGGGGTTTTTTCATAATCACATGATCACAGTCCATTATAAGAAATGTTTTATATGCTGATACATTGATATCATTAAGAAATGAAAATGCTCCAAAATGATATTCTGTTCCTTTGTGGTTTTTGTTTTTTTTTTTTGTTTTTGATTTGCTAGTCCATTGACTGCATGGTACATGACAAGGTCACAGCCCTTAGTGCGAAAGCCCTGCATGTGCCTCACATGCACCTCCCCTCCTTGGCCTGGGACCAGGGCTACTGCCATGCTGATGCCTTAGTCATTCCTCTTGGCAACTGCCAGGAAATGCATCTGGTCCTGCATGAGAAGGACTCACCTGGAGAAAAGCCCAGTCTGGTGAGAATCCCCAACCCCATGAGCCATGCTGGAGGTGGATTGGGTGCAAAGACACAGTAAGGGAAATTGACAGAAGCAGGTGGGTGCCAGAGGTTCACTTTTGCCTTTAGACGGAGAATATGTTGTCCTACCCAGACCATTATGTTGCTGATGTTTGAAACACCCACCACCTAGGCACTGCTCAGTGGCAGACACTGACAACGTCTTCATTTCTCCTTCAATTGAGAAGGTAATTTTGTAGGGTACAGAATTCTTGGTTGCCAGGGCAGGGGGCCTCTCAACACATTAACTATTTCACTTTATTCTCAGTTGCTTGGTTTTTTAGAAGAAGTTGGATGCAATTTGTATCTTTATTATTTCCCTCTGATAGCTTTCAAAATTTTTTCTTTATCTTTGATTTTCTGTAGTTTGAAGATAACATGCCTGGGGGGTTACAGAGATAGCATATATCCTACTTACTGTTCCCAGAGCTTCCAGGTCTGTGCTTGGGTGTCTGACATTAAAGTAGGGGAATTTTCAGTAATTATTGTTTCAAATACTCCTTTTGTTTGCTTCTCTCTTTCATCTCCTTCAGTGCTTGTATATTTTGTTCTTTCTTTTTTTCTTTGTTGTCTGAGCTTTTCCATTTTCCTGTTGTCCTGTCTCAGAGGTTGTCTGCTCAGCCATGGCCAGGCTACTAATCAGCCCATCAAAGACATTCTTTCTGTTAGTGCCTTTTATCTTTAAATTGTTTCTTAGGACTTTCGTCTCTGCTCACACTACCCATCTGTTCTTGCATGCACTAAGAGCCCTTCGCAGGGTGCTTATAGTTGTTTTATATTCTCCGTCTAATAATCCCAATACCTCTGCCATTTCTGGTTCTGATGCTCTCTCTTCACGTTATGTTATTTGCTTTTTAGTGTGACTTGTATTTTTTTCTTGATCTTTGGACAGTATGGACCAGGTAAAGTTGCTGCTGTAAAAGGCAGCTGCAATAAAGCTGCCTTTATTGGTGTGGTAGTGACGTGTGGGGGAGGGAACATTGCTAGTTTTGTCATTGGATCTCAGTCCCTCTGGGAGCCCTAGACTGTGAATGTCACAGACTTTCTCAGTTTCTTTTTCTCCCCACTTGGTTGGGACAGGCTGGCTACTGGAGTCTGGAGTTGGCTGTTTCCCTTCCTGGGGTCAGTTAGGCTCTGATAAAACCCCAGCAGCTTAGGCACTGGTTAACTAGTGTGCCCTGAGGGCAGGCCTACTTAGGAGTTGCTGGAGAGTCTCAGAACACTTCCTTCCCCTCCTGCTGCCAGAAGCTCGGAATTTTTCTCCATTACTGTGGAACCTGGTCAAGCTTTAGGAGGTAAATCTCACACACTCTCATGGGGCCCCTTGGTGGGACCCCCTGGAGTTTCACACACTAGACTTGGCCACACTAGCCTCCTGCCTGTGCTAGGTCTCTGTTGCACTTTCCTTTGATGTGCTGGTTCTGAAGTGTGTCGGCGCCCTTTATGCTCTGCCAGCCTGCACTTCCCTGCACTCCCCGTGCTTTCCTGTGTGTCTCTGATCTTGAGGCAGCATTTACATTCCCTCTCACGGATCTCACAAGAGCTGATGCTTCTGTCTGTTCAACTTTTTACTTGTTAGGATGGAGTGGTGACTCCCAGGCTCCTTATATGGAGGAGTGGAAAGCAAAGTGTCTTTGTACCTTTTAGATGTGTGTTATCAGAGACATGTATTGCAGATTTCTTCTTGGCTTGTCTTTTACTCTTTTTAAAGATTTATTTATTTATGCATACAAGCTGGGGTGTAGGCCAGAGGTGAGGGAGGTGTGAAAGGATTCACCAGAGACAGAGTGCGGAGCAGAATAGGTAGATCAACTGAAATACACTGCCAAGGGGAGCAGCAGGCGAGACAGGAGAGGTCTGCTGCTCCATGTTGGGAATCTCCCTGGCCGGGGATCGAACTCGTGCTGCAGTGGCTCTGGGTAGCTTCATAGTGCTGTGCTTAACCCATTGCACCACCAGGGAGGCCCTTGTCTTTTTACTCTTAATGATATTTTGATAAACAAAATTTAATCATTTCTATGTCATTCCATATATAGCTTTTTTCCATGGTTACCATTTTTAAGTACTCTTTGGCTGTCCCAAGCTTAAGATCACCTGTTTTTTTTTCCCCCAAAACCCTTCAGAATGGGTTAGATCTTTAATCTATCTGGAATTGAGATGTTTCTTTTTTTAATCCCACATGAATATCCAGCTCGTCCACCATGGTTTGTTGAAAAAAACATGGTTCCACTGCACTGCAGTGCCACCTTGTCATAAACACATGACATCATGACAAACCAAAGGGTTTTCTTTTCCACTGTCTCCAGGAGCCTGAAGGCATTACATGACTGGATGGGTAAAGGAATAAACTTGGCAGAGTTGTACAGCTGCTGTGCTGGGCTTGGACATCTGGGATGGGGGGACTAGGCCAGCCCTCTGGAGCTTGCTATCTACAAGCAGAGGCCCCCGGAGCGGCAGTCCCTGCTCCAGGCTCATTCCTGGTCCTGACCTTACCACAGATCCCAAATGTCATAAAGCCAATGACTTTGATGTTTGATGTTCAAAATCATTCTTAGCTTTATGATGTCGGCCCCAGTTACCCCCTTCGAGACTCTTGATTGCCCCTTGGAGGCTTCATCCGATGGCTGGGGCCACAGCTGCTACAGGACCAGGTGCAGCTGTGGAGAGGACTTCCTCCCAACCACCCAGCTCCTGCTTGATATCTGGGCATCCACCACGGTACACCCTTCCATAGCAGAACTTGCTCCCATGGCCAGAGGACATTGGTGGTTTCCATGTTCAGAAGCAGTGAGCTAGAGGGTCAGGGTATCGCCCAGCACACACTCCATGAAGGCAGGGCCAGGCCTCCCCCTGAGACTGAGGTCAGTCAGTCAACATCCAGGGGCCAATTTCGATCAGTCAGCCTTGACTGAGTAGCAAGATGCTGGCTCTGAGAAGTCTCTTGGGAACCCCATCTCCTCTCCCTGGGGTTATCCAGGTACTAGCTGAGGTGCAGGATGGAGCCAAGGGTCAGGCACCCTCCAGCAAGACTGTTCTGCTCCAGGTGAGGAGCAGGCTGAGACAGGTCAGTTTCCAGGGCTGTGTGCACTTCTGCACAGAGCTGCCTGCAGGTGGCTAGCCCTGGGTGCCGCAGCTTCAGACGTGCAAGAAAGGGCTTCAGAAACAAGTCTGGCACATACTTTGTGCACAACCCTTTTCCCTTTGGGGTCCCAGTTCAAGAACCAGGTTAATATACCCTCCTTACCCACCTCCTCACTTCAGATGGCCCCGTGCAAATGGCCATCCCTCCTGCATGCTGGAAGCCCTCTGAGCATCAAGATGGCATGTTCTCAGGCGTGTCCTACAGGCACTTGGCCTCGGGTCCCTCAGAACTATGTTTGGGCTGTGGGTAGGTGGAGTGTGCACATCTTTTTGGCAAGCATCCCCGATAGCCCCGGGATTGGGGAGGACAAAGAGTGTTCAAAACTGAGAGAGAGCAGAGGAGGAACTGCTGAGGGGATCCCTGAGCAGCCCAGGATCGCAGGGCCCCTCGCCCACCACCCTACACTCAGCCAGACGCTGGGCTGCTGTAGTTGTGTTTAATGTGTTACTCATCTTGTTCTCCATCTGCCGTCTGGGGAGCTGAGCATCATGAGACAATCCAACACTTTAGCAAAACCAACAGTGTCATCCCGCCTGTGAAACAGCGCTTACTCTGTCCCCAAGATTACTGATATTCCCTACACTGCCATATGCTCAGGGAAAATTTCAGTCAAAACATTAAATCAGTAGGTGAAGTTGTTTTAAAATCAGACCCAACCAGCTGCTGCCAGAGAGGAGGGGTATGCGCTTGCTGAGTGCTTCTGGTACATTTAATTGGGGAGCTTTTTGCACCCCACAAGTGAAAACACACTCATTTTGTAGGTCAAGTCTAATTTTAATTATCTTGGTGAGTCAATTTCAGCTTTCAAAACCTCCGTGCGGGCCTGCATCTGAAAGGCAGCAGAAGGAATGGGGCCGTGCGGGAAGTCAGCGGGCGCCATACTGAGGAAGGCATCCTTGTTCATAGGACCATTTAGCCCAGTGTGTGTATTTAAGGAGCCAAGTGGCCTCCCTGCCCCTTATTACAGCATGGAAAGTAATTAAGCATGGTGCTCCCAACCTAACTTCGAGATCAAAGCTAAAACTACTTTTTTTTTTTACATACAACTATAAATGGTCAGACATAATTAGAACATTTTTATAGAAATGAGTAAATAAAGGGTGGTGGGGAAGTGAGACTGACCGGAGGAACAGTCTCCTGGCAGCAGCGGCTGCAGGAGTCCCCAGAGTCAGCACAGATGGTGTTCCAGAAATGTGCTTCTGAGTAATTTGAAGCAGCAGCACCATAACTGAGACTAGGGGTGTGGGGTGCACACCAAAGGTTCAAGGGCTTTCTCCATAAACAAGTGAAGTTTTTGAGTCTATAATACATAACGCTGAGAAGCCACTTGAATTCCTTGAGGCGCAGAATGCCACTGCTGTTGTGTGAAAAAGCACGTTCAGGGCTCTCCAAATAAGAAAGACCAAAGGAAAAACAATGAAAGGGTAGCAGTGGTTCTCTGGGTGACCAATCTATGGGTGTTTGCTAGATCCTCTACAGTGAACATGTAGTTCTGGAAAAGTCTAGAAATAGGCAATAGCATTAGAATGAGGGGCTGTTCCTGTGCGTCAGCACCGTGTGCTTTCTGTGGCCAGTCAGCCCTTATCCCCTCTCCCTCAAGCACAGAGCTGGTGGGGACAGGCTGCCAGACTGGCCCAAAGCTCTTTTCCCATGTGATCAAACTCTGCATGAGCTGGGGGGAGGAGGTGGGAGGTGTGTCCATGACTGACAAGATAAAAGAGCTGCTCCTTCAGGACTTACAGCAGAAACCTGTGGTTTGATCCCCAAGCTTAGCATGAGGCTGGAATGATAGGTCTCTGGAAAGAAAGACCCAGCTTTGAAGCCCAGGTTCCTATAGCCTGGAACCTGGAGAGCAGCATTCATGCCACAGCCCCATGGGGAGAGAGCAGTTGCAGGGGGTGAGGGGTACCCAGCTCTACCACCAACCTCACAGGACACCTCCAAATAACAGCTTAGCCACACATGAGCTGCTACATGGTGCAAGGAGGGTGCTGACTAGGTAGGCCTATGCACCCCAACCAGTGGCTCACCGGGCCCCTGACCTAGAATCTCAACCAAATTGGTTTTCATTAAGGTACCCAGGTAAGTCCAAAGGTCAGCCGGGAGGGAACTATTGGTGTGTTCTAGATGATGTTCCCCGGTTCTCAGGCTTCCCTGCGACACCTCAGCCCTTAGGTGCACATGTGCAAACACCCACTTCCCTACCCTCCTTTCACCATTCTCAGGACCGTGCAAGGACATGGGCATGTGCTCTGTCACCTGTTCATCAGTCTCTCCACTCCAGGGAGCTGCAGGAGGAGAGTGGCCTGACTGTGGACACACTGCACAAGATGGGCCACATCGTGTTTGAGTTCGTGGATGAACCTGAGCTGATGGATGTGCACATCTTCTGCACAGACAGTGTCCACGGGACACCCGTGGAGAGCGAGGGTGAGTCCCGGGGCCGGGCCCTTCTCTCCTCCACTGAGTGAAAGTCGGGTCAGGAAGCCAGCACTGGACAGCCCTGCCCTGTCACTCCCTCTCCGAGGGCGAGGCCTTAACATACCAGCCCCAGCCTTCTTCCCCCTCTGTAAATAGGCAATGGCCACAAGATTTAAACAGCAAGTACAGTAAGTCCTCACTGAAGTCCCCTTTGGGAACTGAGACTGGAAGTGAAATGATACATAAGGAGATCGAGTCCTTGAAAAACATTCCATCAGTTTGCCCAGGAGTTTCTTTTCTCATCAGCATTATAATGAAATGCTGAACGGGGACCTGCTATATGTTAAGTTCCTCACACACAATCCTGCATTTCGTCCCTTACAAGTCAGTGTAGATCTGCGTTGAACGTGGGTGCTTTTCCTTTCCACCCACTGCAGAGATGCGCCCTCAGTGGTTCCACCTGGACCAGATCCCCTTCAGTGACATGTGGCCCGATGACTGCTACTGGTTCCCCCTCCTGCTTCAGAAGAGGAAGTTCCAGGGGTACTTCAAGCTCCAGGATCATAACACCATCCTGGACTACACGCTTCATGAGGTGGACTTCGTCTAGAGGAGGGACAGTGCAGGCTCCGGAGCCAAGAGTCAGGTTATGTTTCTGTGTAGTAACTCAGTTGGATGAGAGGAAAATAAATGTCTTTGACCTATTAAACATCCTTCCCTGGGCCCCACCACAGCCAGCCCAGCTCTGTCCTCAGGAAACTGTCGGATCTGCTAAGCCAGAGTCACCCTGGTCACTGCTCCAGGGGACAGAGATGGGGCAGAGAAGACACGCACCTATGAAAAGAGGGGTCAGCGTTCTGACTACCCGAAGGTGGAAGAGGGCCTGGCTTCCATCTGCTCAGTGCCAAGTCAGTGTTGGCGTCACAGGGTGAACAGAGGGCATGTCCTCCACTCTCACCCACTCCCCACTTTGTGATTCTTCACATTTTACAGTAAGGGAAACTGAGGCAGGGCCCAGGGTCACCCTGAGTGAGTCACCCCACCCTACAAGAAGGAGCCATTCTTATCCTGATTTCTGATCACCTTGAACAGGGGAAGTTAACAGCGACTTATACAAAGAATGCACAGCTGTACCCAACTTTTATAAATATGTTTAATAATTGTTCATGTAAGTTTATTGATAGAAATCTCGGAATATATATCATTTGTAAACAATTCCAGTTTATTGGGTGTGGTAGTAATTAATTCCTGCAGCCTTATAAAGTGCTTCATACAAAAAACTGACTCCCCCAAAGAGGAAGGCCTCAGATACAGAACCATGCTGATGAGTCATGTGTCCCCATCACATCTTCCTTCCTATTCTGTGGTGTGAGCCCAAGGGCCAGAGCTTGTCTGTCACCACTGAGTAGGTGGACATGGGAAGAACAGACTGGACACAGGCTGGAAGGCCCTGACCTACGGCCAGAGTTCCGAGGGCACGCTAAGGCAGTGGCTGGACTTCACACCAGCCTTCCTACAACAATTGGAAGGACCAATTCTTGGAATGGCAGGACCAGGCCCTGTCGACGGCGCATCCCACTGGGCTGTCCCCCACAGGCTGTGGCACGGCCACAGTGGTGAGAGCTCCCCCCAGTCTGCAAGGAGAGCTCAGGTAGCAGAAGGGATAGAGGGAGTAAGCATGGACTTCACCCTGGGGCCTCCACCTTGGAGCTGAGAGCAGCCCCCCCCCCCCAGGTTAATACAGGCAGAAAACACCAGTCCCCCAAGCCAGAGGACCCACCAGCAGCAGCCCAGGATCAGGGCCAACAGCGAGGCCTGGTGGGAAGATGACCTGTGCTGTCCTGGCTGAAAAGCCCAGTGCCCGTGAGCGCCCCTGTTCCCTCCCCACAGTGCAGAGGCTGGAGGTTGGGGTGAACGAGAAGTGCCCTTCCAGATGGACGTGGTTGGGACGTGGTTGGGAGCTGCATTCACCCAGCTCCACTGTGCTGTGGTCATTTGCCCCGACCCCATGAACAGGCCCCGGGCAGGTAAGCAATGGCAGCTCTGCAGTGCCACTACGGGGCGAGACAGAAGAGGCGAGACAGAAGAGGCCTGCGGTCACACTTTCTGGCTTAAGTATACACAGTGCAGGAGTGACGGGCCCTGTGGGGCAGCACAGATCTGCTCAAGATGCTTGAGAATTTGTCTCTTATGCAGATCAAAAGCAAAGCAGCCCAGAAACTTGGGCAAGTGACCAGCCCCCACTCATGGCACTCTGGATGACACCATCCCTCTCTTCAGCCAGAAGTTACACAAGCACATGGGGCCTAGGAGGGGCCACAGACTGGGGCAGGGCGGGCCGGGTCTCTCCGCCCCCACTCCTGTGTAATCTACAAGGCATCCCAGCCTAACAGCTGTCTGGCCAGATCCAAAAGATCCTCTTCCCTGGACTGTGATATGCATTAGCTTGTTAGGGGAACCAGCCTGCTGTGGGCATGCAGTTACCCAAAAACCCCCTCCTGTTTCTGGTGTTGCAAGCTGCGTGGAGACACAGGCAAAAGTGAGATATCCCCATCAGACTAACAAAATAAGGTAGGCAGCTCGGCAACTCCATGGTTAAGTCTGAATTGCTTTCACATCTCTCCCCGCTGGTGGGAATAGGGAACTCGCAGGCCAAGAAACCAAAAGGGCCACTCTGGGCGCAGGCCTCGGCAGACACTACCCCATGGAGCTCGACAACACTTCGTTCCAAGTGGGGACAACCGGTCCCTCAGTTTCCACTGTGAGAAGGAAGGGAAGCTGCGAGGCGTGTGCTTGCATAGGAGGGTGACATGGGGGAACTGCTCTAGAGGTGAGACCCAGTGCCAAACCCCCAGGGCATCTCAAGCTCATCCCCTGGAAATCAGCACTATGCACCCAGTGACCCTTGGGTCCTCACCTTCTGGCACAGCTGCCAATTCATAGGCACTGATGGTACCACACACACTCCTCCAGGGCCTCTGCTGCCCTTAGTTACCTGTGTGACTCTCACTGCCCAGCTACATGGCAAAGGCACATGTTTTCCAACAGCAGCATGCTGGCTGCAGAGATAATCCTGCCTTGCGAGGCCTCAGGCCCCCTCTCCCCTACTCACCCTCTTGACTGTTCTAGCACATGTCACCCTGCACATGCTCGCAGGCACCAACCGTCTGCTGTGTGCAAACCATCATTTCCACCTGCGCCATGACTCAGGAGAAACCATTTCAGGGAACTGAATACTTCTCAGCACCAAAACAACAGGCCACAGGGCAGGTGTCAGGCTAGAGGGGTCGGGGACACCCCACCGACTTCAGTGGATGCTGAGAGGCCTTAGGATGCTAGGTTCTGCTCCCTATGAGGGGACAGCTATGGCCCCACCCTGCCCAGCATTAGCTGTTCTGCTCCAGGGGCCTCAGCCCGAGGCCAGGGAGCGCACAGCAGTGGGGGGCAGCGCCGTCTGAGGGAATTAAACAGGGACACACCGTTTGGAAAGACGTTTTAGTGAGGACGCCAGAGCTCTCGCCCCGGTCCTCTGGGCACTAGTGAAGAGAGAGGCCATCCTGTGGGGACCTCGGTGGGGTCAGGGAGCTGTTTGGTCCCGCGAAGAGGCAGTTTAGCTTGGGCTTCAGATCATTCCACACTTTGCTCATCTGCAGGGGGACAGGGAGCAGAAGGTAGTGAGCAAGGCTAGCCCCTGACTAACATACAAGTGTCACCTGGTGTCCTCTAAAGTCCCCTACCCCACTCACCCGGGACCCCCTAGGGACCACTGATGCCAGATTTACCTGGTGTCCCCTTAAGTCCCCTTATCCTAGACACCTGGGAGTCCCACTAAAAACAGGTTCCTGAGTCCTGGCCTCCAAAGATTCCAACCTAAGGGTCTTAAGTGGGATCTGGGCCCCATAACTCACATCTGGAACAAATACTCAAGATGTTCCTGGCACAATCTGTTCTCGACAAGGGTTGAACTGGCCACTGGTCAGGTCAGTAAGAATTGTCTTCCAACAGAATGGGCAATTTTCATCATCCTTCCTACCCGCCCTCCAAGCCATTGCTACTGACCTTTTTCAACTAAGGATCTGAGTTCATTTTATACACTGCTCACCAAACACTCCCTGCATCCTCCCCATAGCTCGTGCCCTCCTCCCCAGGCTGCACACAGGCCTCCATCAGAGCCTGAGAAACCCCTCTCTGGGGACCCCTTGGGATCTCCCACTAGTCTAGGTCATCCCTGGCGACAAGGTCAGGTCTAGTGCGCCCCCAGCCATAGACCCTGGAACAGGGTGGCTCTCAGGCAGCCCATTACCCACGGAGTCCCCAGGTCGATCTTAGAGGTTTGGTTGGGTCATGTTTTAGGCCATTTTTCTGAGAGGGACAGTGAGCCACAAAGATGAAATGAGCCAATAAGGCCATAGAGGTCACACAAGAGAGTTGGGATTTGAGACAGTGTTTGATAAATTCTGTGCCTGAACTCCCCTCACTATTCCAAGGAACTGGAGGGGACACTGGTAGACTTGTCCCCTCTTAGGAAGGGACTGTGCTCCCAGCGTTAACAAGAGGCCTCGAAGGAGCCTAGGACAGAGAATACCAGAAAGCAGGAGTGTGGGAACCGCACAGTGGAAGCAGACAGGACTGGGGGTATTCAGGCCTGGTCAGAAACCATATTCGAGGCTTTTCAGTGATAGATACATATCATCTGAAGAGGATGAGCAAAGCATCAAAGACATAAGCTGAGGTGAGTGCCTCTAGACGAGGGGACCAGGCAGATGTCACGTGCGCTTAGAGCATCATGACAAGCACGACATTTCTTCCAGAAGGCACAGGAGATGCCTCATGGGGGAAGCTGACAGGGTTTTCAGAAAGATGCCCTTTGACGGTATCCCTTAACTCCTCAACCTGATTCCCCACCACGGCCTTTCTCAAATTCTCAGTCCTCAGGGACCTTACATACTTTACTTGTGACTTCTGAAGTCCCCCCAGAAGCTACCAACTAGCTCCTTTACAGCCTCAGCTGCTCCTTCCACCACCATCATGGATCACAAGGGCAATTTCTCAACTATCGTTCGGGCTCCCTGTGAGCACCCGCTAACTCTCCTAAGTACCTCTCCCAGGGAAGCAGAGAGAGGAGAGGTGCTGGCCCAGGTGGGTGGCATGGGGGAGACCCACCTCCTTATGCCCTTGGATCTGAGAGTTGACGAAGGCCCCGAGAATGTGGGAGGTGAGGGGCAGGTAAACGTGCACTAGCTGCGTTTCCTGGTGTAGACAGTACAGGGAGAAGTAGTTCCGGAGCTCCATGGTCTGGATCGCGTTCTCCTGCTGCACAGAAAAGAGCGCCTTGGCACCTCACCACAGACACGGGGTGGAGGGCCCCACAGCCCACACACTGCCATCTTCCAGCTCTTCCTCCTGTGCCTGCTGAACCACATCCTACAGACCTCAACCAGACATCCTTTTGCCCGGGGCAGAGCGAGCACTGTGAAGGGAAAGATAAGCCACTCTGGGTGCCCCCATGGGTGACTGACTCTCCCACCTGTACCACAGCCCACAAGCTTGCTACGCTACCTGTGATTGTGTTCCTTTTAGCTTCCTCAGCGCCCAGATTCTGACCTTCTAGAAGCCAACCCAAGGACATCCAGGTACAGCTCCACGATCCCCCCGCCAAGTGTAGAGCACACTGTTGGGTTGCCCGGGCGTGTTGCCCACCCCCAGGAGGCAGAAGCCAGCTGCCCCGCTCTCCTGCGCCCAGACAAGGCTACCTCCACGATGCGGGACTCCAGCTGCTCCACAGACTCGGGCTCACGGCTCTGCACAGCGGCGCTCATCATCTGCCTCTTCATCAGGCTGTACTTGTGCAGGGCACGCTGGTGTTTGTGCAGCACGCCCTTCTCGTGCCGCTCACACAGGTCCTGTGGGAGGGAGGCGGCACTGCCCATTTGCCCCAGTTCCCTGAGCCATTAGTCCATGAAGTCAGGAATGTGGATGGGAGTGGGCCATCAGGCTCACAGCACAGACTCGAGTCCGTGCCGTCCCTTCCCCAGCGTGAGGAGCCTTCTCTACAGAAGGCTTTTCCTCTTCAGAAATCACTTGCTTCCCGCACAGAGAGAGCACGGAGCACAGCAGTTTGGGCCAGCAGACCGAGGACTGAACCATGGAGGATGGCAGTGCAAGGCGGCACCACAGATCAAAGCCCACGTAAAACAGACTCCATTTATAGGCCAGAGTTCTGGGACAGCTCTAGACCTTGGGCTCTGACGCTGTCCAGCTCCAGAAAGTAGATGTACCTTCAGAAGAAGGAAGACGAAACGGTCTCCACAATGAAGATACACTAGCGTTTTTCTGGGGGCCCCCGCGTAATCCCAATCAAATCTTGTGGGAAATGGCAGCCACAAGTCAAGTGGCTGGAACTTTCAGGGCCACCTCACTAGCTGGCCACCTCACTCGATAGGAATGCCTTGTGGGACATTCCCACAGCACTGGGCCAGCTCTCCTTGAGTCAAGCTCAGCATGAAGTGTTCTCTGGCTTCACAGGTGATCCATTCTCTCACCGACCTAACAGAGAGCTGCCCTCCATCTAGCTGAGGTCCAACTTCTTGGAATCTCTCTCACTGCAAGGGGAAAGTGCCCTCCTTGTTGGACCAGCCCCTCATACTCACACTCACCACACACACAGACACACACATGTTCAACCCATACTCACTGACACATACATACATACTCACTCTCATACACACACACTCTTACCCACTCACACACACACCCTCCAGGTCACACTCTCCTTTCTCTGCTAGGAGAAGCCAGTGGTCATCTGCACACCAGCGAGGGCCCAAAGTCAGAGAGCTCAGCAGCGTCTGCCCCAGAGGAAAAGAGCAGGCACCAACTTCCCTAGGAAGCGCTGCCCCTTTTCCCTCCACTCCCCTGAAGGTACTCCCCTGAAAGATCCTCAGACTCAAAAATAAGCTCAGCTCTAACCAAGGAGCAGCCAAGACTCACTTTGTAGGACTGCAGCAAATCCAAGAAGAGGTTCAGTTTCTCCACTACATCATTCTCCTCCTGTTTGCCCTAAAAACAAGGGTGAGTTAGCCAACACAGAGCACACACAGGACCTGAGACCCCGCCCAGTGCCACGTCCATCCATGGCCTGAGCTGGCTCCTCCCCAGAACCACCACCAGCTCTGCAGACGAGCCCTCCACATGGCAGCCCACCAGAATCCATACCCCGGCCCACCAGCTCAGGTCCCAGCAGTTTGATGAGAACCAAGGCCGTGGCTCCCAGGGCCGCCTTCCCACACATGCAACGCTATTCAGCACTGCCTGGCCTCCTCCCACACTCCAAATCCTGTCTCCCTGACACACGCCAGAGAGAACCCACCACAGAACAGCTTTACAGTCAGCACCACAGAAAACTCAAGTTTCATTTGAAGCTGTGAAATGTGTTGAAAGGGGAAAGAAATGGGAGAGATGTGGGAGGGTCATCTGAATTTTAATAAAAGGAAAAAGAAACAGGCTGGTGGGGGTGGGTGTGTGAAGGTGCTGGAGAGTCTGCAGCTGCAGAAGTGCTGCCCACAAAACAGGTCGGGGTAAGCAAACAAAGCTGTTTCGGTGCTTAGGCTGACTGAGGAGAAAAAGCACCTCGGCTCAGGAAGGTCAAGGCAGGCACAGGGCAAGGAGTGGGGAGAGTGGCCCACATGGGGGCTCTCTCCTGTGGATCCTGTGTGTATCTTCGCACAGAACAACAGAGTGCTGGAAAGAAACCAAGAGGTACTTGGCAAGCCCCACACAGCCCATTCCTGAAACCACCACCGTCATCAGCTCCACAGAGGGCAGCCCTGTTAGAGGAATGGGGTGTCCCTGGTAGTAACAGGAATAAAGCCCTGCTCCTGGAGCTTCTCAGAACATGGGCCAGTGCCGCTGAGTCAAATATGACCTGACCCCCTAGACCACAAACTGGACATCAGTCTTGGTGCAGGGAGAGTACAAGCAGAAGGCGGCAGAAGACTGAAGATGAAAAGAAGGGCAAATCTGACAGTCATACAAGCACTGGACTCTGGGCAGAAGCTCCACTCAGGCTCTCAAACCAACGCAGGGAACCCTGAGACCCTTCAAGCCTCAAACTAGTGAGCCTGGAGTTTCCCAGCACTCAATCCCACACCCATCACCAAGATTGTAGCCAATGTGGTTACAGGAAACTCAGAAAGGAAACACCAGGTGGCAAGGTGACCTGTTCGCACCATAATGGGCAAGGGGTCAGGAGAATGGAGGTTCCCCTCTGGAAGCCCCAAGGGGCTCAGGAGTCCTTCCTGCTCTGGTCCTCTCCTACCAAGTCCCATTTCTGGTCGGAAGCCACACTAGTCCCTAGACCACCAATGTGTGCACCTTTGCCAAAAGCACACTTTTTCACCTTGGAAAAAACAGTGAGTGAGGTCCGACTTTGAGTCTCACTCAGCTTGTTGACATTAGTTATCTAGGTCTCCTGACCTCTCTCTGAGAGTGTAAAACCAGGATGTAAAAAGGGAATTCAGAAAAGTAACCTTCAGATATCATTACTGGTAGGGCGAGAATGGAGTGGGACTCCAGTCGTTTCGTGTGAAAGTCCTAACGGGTTGTTTGTCTGATCCAGTTTCCCAAGGAAATAATATTCATTCCCTATGGCTTGAAAACCACCAAGGACAGTGAAGGATATTCAGGAAACAGCACCTCTTCAGACAGGAAATTTCACAGCAGCATTCACAAGCTATCAGAGAATGTCAGCCGGGAAGGGCTTCAGGTTCCAGACTTCTACCCCTAGACGCCTGCCTGCTCTCCCTCCTCAAGGTGGAAATAGCATCTGACTCAAAAAAGACTGGAAATCGTCTCACTGGGCACTTCCACTGCACTCCAAATAATGCTAGGGGATGCGTGACACCCTCCCCTGCCAGGTGATCTGCTGAAGGAACCGTGTGGGCCAAGGGCCAAGGCTCCTGTAACCACAGATAGCTTCATTACTACATTTTACAGACTGAGCTGTGAGTAAAAGTTCAACAGGTCAAAGTTTTTTCATGATCTAGTCCAAATCCTTTGTTTTTCATCAATGGGAAACAGGTCCAGGGACCACGGTGAGCTGAAAGGTGCCAGCACTAGACACCCAGCGTAGAGCAGTCCCAGTCTCCTGCCAAACCTCCAACACCATGTTCCTAGTCCTCATGGGCACCTCAGACCTGGAAATGGATCAGGTCCAAGGCCAGTTCGCAGAGACACCAATGCTCTGCTATGCTCGGTTTCTAAAGAGAATGAATAGGCACCAGTGGGGGCAGGGGGGCACAACAGGAGAACTATCCATACCAGCAATGAGACCAAATTCCCTCTCAGGCACGCAGATACATCCTTGGCATCTAAGTGCCCCTCAAGCCTGAAAAGTCCCCACTTCCACAGTCAGCAGATCTGCCCCCATCACTGCGTTTCCAACTTGCTACTAAGGAGTGTCACACAGCAGACACAGGCAACAAGGCCTCTATAATCACATCATTTTAATTTCTGTAAAAACATCTATGAGCAGCCTAAAGACCATTTCCCCCAAGAACTAGGCAGCAAATGTTTACATTCAAAATTACCTGTTTTATAACAGAAAAGTACCCAGGTGAACATAAAGGTGTTTGAGAGTAAACACTGTATCTTCAAATTAATCCCCAATCAGTACAACATTCTTTGCAGATTTCTAAAAATAGCACCTGCCAGTACAGCAGAAGCACTTCCTGAGGTTAATTGGGTATCCAGGGTGAAAGGAGGGAGCCTCCCGGTGTCGGGAGCTCTGTCATTGTACTTGTTGGCTAGGACAGCAAAAAGGGAACTATCTGGTCCACCCAGAAGTGTGCTGGGAAGTCCCAGATTACATTTCCAAGGACAGATTATATCTTCTAACCTCAGCAAAATCAGCTCTCAAGAGACCACACCCAATTTATTTTTGTCATCAGCAACCCTCTTAAGAGCATTAATGGCTCAGGAGAAGCCACCCAGAACAGATGGGGACATGCAGGTCTGGACAAGATCAGCTGTCCATTCACTCAGGACACAGAACTTTGAAGTCCATCTAAGAAGGAGACGCTCCCACATGCCAAGGCATAGAATGTTCTTTGGAATAGGTGCCATGGAGAACAAATTCACTTACCTGCTGTGCAGCCTTGTCAGCGAGCAGCGCAAATTCAACAGACAGGCCTTTCAGAGCCTGTTTAAGGGATCCCCACGTGCTACTGTTCAGAGTGGCCCAGGAGGGAAGCGGGGTTGTGTCAGATCCTAAAGCACTAAGGGAAAATAAAACACAGGAGAGGAGACACTCAGGGCCTGGAAGCTCACCACACTGTCCAACCTGATACCTCTCTTTGCCTGAATCCAGGGGTGGCCTGTGTATGTCCTAACCTAGACCCTTGCTGCTCTGACTGGTCGTCAGGGAAATCTGGGAGTCTGTTAGAAAGGCAAGATCTCACACACACCCCTCTACTGAACCAATTCTGAACAAGCCCCTAGGCGATGTGTGTGCATTTGTAGATTTAAGAGTGCAATCTGGGACTTTGGGGCTGGGCAGAGGCCTTGCTGAACGTCTCACTACTCCTTCCCATGGCCCCAGCAAAGGAAGCACAGGCAGCCATGGAGTTCTTTTCCAAGTCAAATGGCTCCTTTTGTAAATCTAATCCTGACAATGGGAAAAATACCACGTAAGAAACTGCAAACATCTGTGGAAGTGGAATCCATATTTCCTCTGCCTAAATTCTCCACCTTTTTCTTTTTAAATATGGCCTCCTTCCCTCCAGCCCTTTTCCCTCTTTGGAGGGAAATAGGTCCGATTGAGGGTTATGATAATGCACTTGCTGCTTCAAACCTCCCTCCCAAGTGTAAAGACCCCTCCCCCCAAACTCCAACAAAACTTAATGGGTCACCTGCCTTAACTCCTTTCCAAATATGAGAAGGTCAGCAGCATTGTCGATGGCCCTTGATGCAATTCGCTCGGCCCGATCTCGAAGTTTGTAAAAGCTGTTATAGATATTTCGAATTAGCTCCCGGCTAATCGCAAACTGAGCCTGGACGTCAGCTGGGAGAAAGTCCTGACAGGGTGAGGAGAGAGAAGACTGTATCACAGACATGAAATGTCTTCAAAAAAAGACAACTGAGCCTCCCTGGTGGACAACAGGTAAGCGCAGCACTATGAAGCTATCCAGAACCACTGCAGCATGAGTTTGATCCCCAGCCAAGGAGCTTCCCACATGGCACAGCAGACCTCTACTGTCTCGCCCACTGCTCCCCTCAGCAGTGCACTTCAGTCGATCTGCCTGTTCTGCTCCCCACTCTGTCTCTGGTGAATCCTCTTGCCATCCCACAACCCTGGCCTACACCTCAGCTTGTATGCATAAATAAATTTTAAAAATCTTTTTAAAAAAAAGGAAAAAAGAGACAACCAACAGAGAGAAACAACCTCATCAGACTGAACAGGCAGACGAGACAAGACTCCCAGGTCCCGGTGCTACAAAGACCAGAGCCTGCACTGGGCCTTCCTTTTTATTCAAAACAAAAACAAAACCACCATCACTCACACACCATAAGCACTAAGCTGCATAAGTCTTGTAAGATTATGAACACAGTGTCCACAGAAATTTGATCAAACTGGAGGTCCTATCACAAACACACAAATAATTATCTTCAAACTAGAATTGATGAAGGTAAAGTGCTGAAACTCTCTCTAGGTGAGGGGAAGGTGTCCTGTACTCCTCATTTATTCCCAAAGAATTAACTTTTCACCAGCTTTAATATTAGCTACATATTAATGTTAACTAATGTTAATATATTAACTACTATTAACTGTATAATGCTTAGAAAGCAGAAAGTTTAGGAAATAAAATGAAGGTAAAAGATTATGTTTTTGTAAGGAGCAGTTTAGTTTTGTTTTTGAGATGCAGTCTGAAAAGGGGAAAAAATACGAACAAACTAATCCTTTATAGACAATGCAACAATCGGTCCCCTGAAATCCAGAAAGCTGGTGACTAAGTCATCTAAGTCACAAAAAGTCTCAGGACATTGCAGGAGACCTGGTGGGCACTGAGGTCAAACAGAGCTCAGGACAACCTGGTCCTGCTGCTTCAAAATTGGGGACCTTTGGGCCTCCCTGGTGGCGCAGCGGTTAAGCGCTGGGCTGTGGAGCTGTCGGCAGCAGCGATGCGAGTTCGACGCCCAGCCAGGGAGAATCCCACATGGTGCGGCAGACCTCTCCTGCCTCACCCGCTGCTCCCCTCAGCAGTGTATTTCTGATCTGCCTGTTCTGCTCCCTACTCTGTCTCTGGTGAAGCCTCTCGCCACCCCACGCCTCTGGCCTGTACCCCAGCTGTATGTATAAATAAATAAATCTTTAAAAAAAAAAAAAAAAATTGGGGACCTTTGCATGTGACAGCTCTGGGCCAGTCACTCATCTGAAGAATGGGCATAATGCCTGCTGTTGCAGAGCAATTGAAATGAGGGTTAAATGGGAAAAATATTCAGTGGATTTAGCAAAATCCCTGGCAAGCAGTGGAGGCAAAATAAATACTACTAATTGATAAGATTATTATTGCTCCAGTTAAGGGGGAATAATAAAAATTATAAAAATACCTTGGCCCGAGTAGCTAGCTTACAATTCATGAATTCATCTCCAACACACTGAGCTGATTCTTTCAACTTGTTCTGCACATCCTGCAAAAGGAAAAAATAAACAACTTGACCCTCTACCAGCCACAAAAAGAAAAAAATCAGTGAGACCAATTAAGTACAGAAAAACAAGATGCAGTCCTTCCTCAAGGGAATGTTTCCTTTTACATGAATGTTCCATAATCTCTTTCCTGTTTCTTCATTTTTTTACCCATTGACCTTAAACTTTAGGGTGATCTTCCACAAAAAGGACAGTCTGACTCAAAGTGGCCCTATGAACCGTCAGCTCTGACGCAGCACTCTCTTCACTGATATCAGTACTTCATGAGGATGTGGGATTCTTCAGCATACGTCAGGTCCCACGTGAGGCAACACACAGGAAACTGAGGTCTCCTCCTTCCTGTGAGCAGACCCATGGGCCCAGGGCATGACACTCGGGTTCTCCAGTCTGCCCTCCAAAAGGGAGGCCCGTGGCAAAGCCTAGCCTTAAGATACGGCCCCTACAAAGAGCGACAGAAAATAGGCAGAGATTCTAACACGTGCCTGTTTATGAGTCAAGGAATCTAGAATTTTAGAGATGCTTTAATTATCATCAGTCCCAATACTCTCATTTTACCAAAGAGCAAACAGAGTCCAGGGATGCCCTGTCTGTGCAAAGGCAGGGGACAAAGCAGCTAAATGCCTCAGAACAGGGTATTGCTGACTCTGCACCTGCAGCACCTCCCTCACTTTCCTTCCCTATCTGGAGCCACACAAAGCTCCCATGTCCTGCCACATTCCTCTCTTGGCAGTAAATACCCCTGTTCTAAGGGAAGCTACCCCTCACCCCTGAGTCAGAAGACCCACACTTCCAGCTCGCTGGCAGATCAAAGGTCTCGACAAGCAACTGTGGCATGGGTCCAATGAAAGGGGCAGCCCTGACAGGCACTCTCAAGGAGGTCAAGTGTGAGAAGGAAGCAGCCTCACATGACTTGGCCTTCCAATGTGTCCTGCCTCTTCCTGTAGGGAGGATGAGAGGGGTTCCTGCTCCAGAAGGGCTCCTCTAATGGGGGAGATATACCTACTCCACCAGCGTAGCCTGTTGTCGGAGCCCCTCATCACCCAGACCCACAGTAAAAGGATTCACTGGGCAAAACCTCTCTTCCTCAGGACGAGCTGACAGCTCTGGGACAGCAGCGCCTGGCAAGGCGGTCCTTTGCTCCCCAACCAGAAATGAGGCCTTCGCCTCACCTCTAATCAGGACTATGTGGTGCTGTTTAAGAGAGAGAATGCCTCTCAGTTCTGTAGATCAACATATGTCCAGTGACTTCCCAGGACACAGTCTATCCTGCAGCTCTGCCTGGGGACACCCAGCTTTTGTCTCCAAAGGAACTTGGTCAGACTTGGCCTATTTAATGGACCACTCACACCTGGCTTCTTTAGCACTTCCATAAATCTCCAAACCACTCCAGCCTTCTATGTGTAGCTGCACTGAGAATCCATCACCCTACAAGCATATACAAAGCCCAGCAAACTCAAAACCTTACCGCCTCTTAAAATAATACTTAACTGGGCCTCCTTGGTGGCGCAGCAGTTAAGCGCTGCGCTGTGGAGCTGTTGGCAGCGTGCGATGTGAGTTCGACGCCCGGCCAGGGAGAGTCCCACATGGTGCGGCAGACCTCTCCTGCCTCGCCCGCTGCTCCCCTCAGCAGTGTATTTCTGATCTGCCTGTTCTGCTCCCCACTCTGTCTCTGGTGAACTCTCTCACCGCCCCACGCCTGTACCCTAGCTTGTATGTATAAATAAATAAAATCTTAAAAATAATAATAATAATAATAATACTTAACTATTTGGGAAGAAGAAAATCTAAATGATGTCAGCCACAGGTAAAACAGATTCCCTCAGGGGATGGGAATAAAGGGATTAAGAGGACAGCTCCCAAAAGAAGAGCAAACCTAAGAATGAACATAAAGGCTTTGGGAATCTGGGAACCTGTCACAGGATGTACTTACGGAGCCACCAAAGGAGAGGAACAGCTTGAGGACAGCATCCTCGGAGAAGCGGGGATGCCGGGCCACCAAGTTGATGAAGCGCTTCAGAGCTCTCCTCCGGGCCTCAATGAATTCCCTATCAGCTGAAGACAGCACGGGGTCACCATGAGCAGGGGCACTGGCACTCTCAGAAGAAACCTGACTCTCAGCCCAGTGAGAGGGCCTCACCAGGAGCACAGCCTGGGGTGTGCCATACAACCGACCAAGGGCACTGGGTGAAACCCTAGGAGGCTGCAAGAGAAACAGCAACAGAATCCCCACCTCTATGTCCTGTCCCCCCTCCCCCAACAGATACATATGAATTCGGGAGCCACGGGGGAAAACCAGAGCCTATTTGTTTTAACCAAGAGCATTGGGGACCAAGCTTGAGCCCCCACTTTGATCATGTAAGTTAGACACATCATAATCCCTCTCTGGAGCTTCCCTATGACAAATGAGGGTTGCTACACACCTATATTCACTCAACTCAGTTTTCTTATTGGTGAAATAACTCACTTATAACTCAATTGGTAATGGAACCAAATAGAAACATAGTATTTGGAATATTATTTTTATAATTCAGTAAGTTATTAAAAAATGTAGAGGGATCAGGTTCCCTGCTCCTCCCAGACCACCAAGCAGGCTCCTGTAGAAGGCTACACTTGCATAACTACTGAGACACATGACGCAAGATATGCAGGAGGTTTCTAGGCTCTAAACGCCTTCTATGCCTCATTGATTTTGACGCTTGGATTTTTGTAAGCATTCACCTACTCCCAAAACCCATTCTGATCTCTACTGCCCTCAGCATTCCTTCCCTCTTAAACGTGATGTGAATAATCTGTTCTATGGATTTCACATGGAGCAAGAAGGAAATGGTATCACAGGTTTCTCCCACTAACAAAGTAGGAGCATTCCTGTATTTGGTATGATCTGGTAGGCTATTTTTGGAGTCTGGGATGTTTAGTACCATTCATTTAAAATGACATAATTTGTTGATTCCCAGCTCCAAAAAATAAACTATCAAATCATACCAAATAAGAAAGTTCTACTTTCTGATAGTGGAGGGAACATGTATCAGATTCTGAGCTAGTCAGTGACCAGTGAGAGGCAGAGTATTCATGTGCAATTCTGAGGGGTTTCAGAATGCTGTAAACTGGACTGCTCTGTTAAATCTCAAGCTAGTTTCCTGTAGTTACTTCAGAATCATTGGGAAAATGGTAGAAAATCAACAGGTCAGGGGCCTTTCTCGTGCAGGGGTTAAGTCTCAGCGCTATCAAGCTATCACCAGCCACTGCGGCATGAGTTTGCTCCCTGGCCAGGGAGCTGACCCACATGGTGCAGCAGACCTCTCCTGTCTCACCGGCTGCTCTGCTGAGCAGTGTACTTCAGTCGATCTGCCTATTCTGCTCCCCACTCTGTCTCTGGTGAATCCTCTCACCCCCCCGCCCCCGCACATCTGGCCTACCCCCCAGTTCTTATACGCATAAATAAATCTTTAAAAAAAACAACAGAAAACCAACTGGTCAGATTTGGGCACTTACCTACTGACCAAGTTTTATTTGATTTGAGAAAAGGACTATGGGAAAGAAGACTCCAACACCTGAGAGAAGGCAGCTGCCATCACTGGCTCTGGAGCTTGGGGTGAAGCAGGCCAGTGTATAAGGGGTGCCCAGGGACCTATGATCTCTCATCTGCCTGCGGTAACATAGGTGAAGCGATGTGATGTAACCGAAATGTGATGATTTTTATCTCCTTGAAGCTGCAGTTCAGACTGCCTACCTCACAGTTAGTCCACCTCTTCCTGAGATCACCTAATAGTCTAGTATTAGGTAGCCAATGTTCAAACCACTCTGCAAAAGCAGGTAAAGCAAACTGCCTGCATTATCACAAACAGCACTGCTGGGCCCCACACCCTCTGAAAAGGAGAACTGGGGTGCATTATTTTACTCTTGCACAAGAGGGGACCTCTCTACATGACACCTGGCCCTGCCTGTTTCAGACCTGGGCTCTAAGCCACAGTTGCTGCCTACCCTTCCGTTAGAGATGCAGAAGAAGACAGAAGATGGGTCATGACCCAGGACCACAGCACCCCTTTTCACCCCTGCCCCTAGCAAACCCAGTTTTACCTCCCAGCATTCTCTTGGGGGGAAGGGCTGGTACCATGCGGTAAGGAAACTTCTGCAGCAGCATTTCATGGAAGACCACAAAGTCATTGTACCGCCTGTACACAGAGGACTTGAAGCGCTGCAGAGAAAGCATTCAGTGCTCAGATGTAACAGTAGCAACTATCACATTTCACAATCTCCCCTTACCTTCTCTTTCCACCACTAAATAGAACACATGGAAATAATATTTCTCAATCTCCATCTTCTCCCACCAGGCCTTTACCAAAAGGAAAACTTCCTATTTCCTACAAAAATTCTTAAATTATGGTAGTACAACGTCTAAACACTGTATAGCTCTAGCTTCATTTTCAACTATGATTATGGACCCTCTGAAAGAAACAAGACTCAAGAGTTTCCAACTGCTAAGGTAGGCATCCATCCTGCCCCTGAAAGGTAATACGTGAGATTAATGTTTTCTTCACCTAGGGCAGGTCATCAACAAACTTTTTCAAATACACATGTTCAAATAATGCTGAGACAGTATCACTGCTGCATCCTGAAACAGACCCAACTATCTCAAAGCAGACCAAACACTGAGTATGGTGGGGCAGACATCTGACAGGATGAAATTTCCTGCAAATGCCACTCTAAGCCCCATCATTGGTAAACCCTCAGATTCCACCAGGCTTTCGTCATATTCAACGTGGGGCTAACATGAAAGCTGCAAAAGAAACCTGCAAGAGCAGGTTAAAAGTAAATATGCTACACTGATTACTAACCCATACTGCTAAGTAAAAGAAACCAGCCTGAAAGGCTCCATACTATTTGATTCCAACTCTATGACATTCTGGAAAAGGCAAAACTGGGGAGATATTAAAAGGATCAGTAGTAGCCAGAGGTTATGATGAAGGAGGCATGAACCGGTGGACTTCACAGGATTTTCAGGGCAGTGAAACCACTTAGGATGATGCTATAATAATGGGGACATGTCATACATTTGTCAATCCCCAAAATGTACCACACCAAGAGTGAACCTAATGGAAACTATACCCTTTGGGTGATAATTATGTGTTAATATCATTTCACTGGAGGTAACAAATGTCCGTCTCTGATGAGAGATGTTGATAATGGGGGGGGCAGAGGTGGAAGGGGGTAGGCCAAAGGATATAGGAATTATGTGTCCCTTGCACTCAATTTTGCTGTGAATTTAAAACCACCCCACCAAAATATAGTCTATTTAAAAACTTAGCTATGCGGGCCTCCCTGGTGGTGCAATGGGTTAAGCGCAGCACTAGGAAGCTATCCACAGCCACTGCAGCACGAGTTCGATCCCTGGCCAGGGAGATTCCCACATGGCGCAGCAGACCTCTCCTGCCTCGCTCACTACTCCCCTGGCAGCGTACTTTAGTCGATCTGCCTGTTCTGCTCCCCACTCTATCTCTGGTGAATCCTCTCACCACCCCACACCTCTCTACACCCCAACTTGTATGCATAAATAAATACATCTTTAAAAAATAAAATAAAAACTTAGCTATGCTATGTGAAGAAGAATTAGGAAATCAAGTGTGTCCACCTCCATTCTGGACAGTATACAACATGCCATGTATGTACTTACTGCAAACTCCATCAGAACGGTGCATGGGGCACCTACAGAAAACACAGAGGCTTCCCCATGTGTGCAAACATTAGCAGGCGTCTCTTCACACACAGTTCAGGCAAGAATAACCTTCTTCTAAAAATGGTCATAATGAAGCAACTAACTTCCGTAAGGAATGGAAGAAGTTCAACGAGCTGGGTAAAAGGTTGAGCTGCACTGGTGGGGACAGCAGCTTCTCCCACAGTCAGCCCTGAGGGAGGAAGCCCAGAAGGCAGAGCTGTGCAACCCCATCTCCCCCACCTGGAGTTGCTTCTCACCCCCTGCCAATCCAGGCTCAGCAGGCCAGAACCATGGTGATGCCAGACTGCAATAGTGTCCTCAAAATTATTCCAACATGCCTATCCTCTCTGACCTCTGCCTTCTCCCTCGGCAACGACACTGACGCGTTTAGTCAAAGTTTACATCACTGCAGTCTTAAAACACAAAAATTCTGTGATTCTCAAAGAAAACACAGCAAATAGCCATACAGGGGCAACGGTTCTGGTCTGAAAACAAGGTTTTTCACCTGGATGATGCACGTTGAGGCTTTCCAGCAAAAACCCTAGTTAACACTGCCTACCCCTGCACAGATGTATGAATTCTCCACAAACAAGGGGAAGCAAGATAGTGAAATATAAAGCATGAAGGGCCACAGATCAATGTCACTAATGCCGCATGGTTCTACACTTCATGGGTCACCCTGTGCCAGGTCTCTGATGAACTCTGTGGGGTGCACCTAATAGGAAGGCAGCAATACTAAAGGGGATTAGACACTTACCGATGGTGCCCACAAATCTGATTTGCCATTTGGAGTCCATATGCTATAGGGTCCACAAACTAATCCTCAGCGACTTCCCACTGTCACACAGCCACCACCAGGCTGGCCTGGTGTAGTTTACGCTCTGCTTCTTAAGCAGCACATCCCAGGGCATAGGGGTGGGGCAGCAGCTGAGCTACATGGGGGTGTGGCTAAAGAACAAGATGCAGGGAGCACACACTCTGGAAAAGGTTACTGGGCAACTTGGCTCTCTGCCATCTGGTTTGGGCATTACTTTGAAGCTGAGACCCTAGCTAGCTCTCTGCCCTCTCGGTCCTTTTCCTGGCCCAGATGTTCCCCTCACCTCCCCATGATTTGCCCATTACCTGGCTGGAAACCTCATACTCCACATGCTTCAGGAAGAGTCCCTTCTTCTCAGGAATGAGTTCCACCTGCACGGTGTCCCTGGCCAGCAGCTCCTGCAGGGTGGATGAGAGCAGCAGTGGGTTCCCTTGTGGCATCTGCATTCGATTGGGGTCCGAGTTCCTCAACTTGCTGACCTGGGGTGTGAGTACGTCTGGAAAACAGGAGGTGAATGCCCACTAAAAACAGCTGCTCAGAAAGTATAGGCTCCTCCAGCCGGCCCTCTCTCTGCAACGCTAGCTCAGCACAAGGACTCTGGCCACGTCCCGCAGTCCAATCCCACAGTGCAGTCTCGGGGCACCTCCTCTCTGGGCCTGACAATCACCACATTGGGGCCTCCGTGCCTTGAACCAACAAGTATACCCCCATTTTTAAAACAGTCAAATATAGATGTCAACTTGGAGGGGAGGAAAAAGAAGTCCATGTGCAAAAAAAGAGTCCTTTTCTCTAGAGTAAAAGAATTAAAACAAAGAAATTGGCCATAAGATATTCTACATAGGGCCTCCCTGGTGGCGCAGCGGTTAAGCACTGCACTGTGGAGCTGTCGGCGGCGGCGGCGGCTAAGCGAGTTCGAGCCAGCCGGGGAGATTCCCACATGGCGCAGCAGACCTCTCCAGCCTTGCCCGCTGCTCCCCTCAGCAGTGTATTTCCGTCCATCTGCCTGTTCTGCTTCCAACTCTGTCTCTGGTGAACCCTCTCATCGCCCCACGCCTCTGGCCTGTACCCCAGCTTGTATGCATAAATAAATAAATCTTTAAAAAAAAAGATATTCTACATGTTCCCATGTTTCTACAACTACAATCAACACATTCTTACCTTCATCTGCTGATACCATCATTTTGATGTGCAAACACAGCCTACCTGCCTGAATAGACCTAGGGTTCCTGATCACACAAAGCAAAGAATCAATCCCTAAAACACTCAAGCTTCCTTAAAGACAAGAAGCCACCCAGGCACCATTCACAGAACAGCAAAAAACAACTCAGAGAGACTTTATGCCTGATGACCTGAAAACAAACAAGGAAATTATGTGAAAAACTAAGTTTGGTTTTTAGTACAGACAGGTTCTACAAAGATGTTCTTCCACAGTTAAAAAATAAGGTATTGAGGACCTCCCTGGTGGCACAATGGGTTAAGTCTCGGTACTAAGAAGCTATTGGCAGCCACTGCAGCATGAGCTTGATCCCTGGTCAGGGAGCTTCCCACATGGAGCAGCAGACCTCTCCTGTCTCGACTGCTGCTCCCCTCAGCAGTGTACTTCAGTCAATATGCCACTCATCTCTGGTGAACCCTCTTACCCCCACCTATACCCACATATACACACCACTGGCCTAAAGCTCTTGGACGCATAAATAAATGAATCTTAAAAAAAAAAATTTAAAATAATAATGTATCCCACAAGGGGAAAATCTCATTCCAGTTAATGCGGCTATAAATAAGTACAACAAAGCATGTTTTTCTTGCCTCTTTTCTCTAAATTTTATACACTGTGTTCTACAGTGTGACTTATTTCTTAGGGTAAATCTTTGGTGCAAGATTCTGTTACATTCTAAAACAAAATTAATGACCAGAGGACTTCACCTGTGGAATTACTCAGCAGTTTCCAATTTAAAATGTAGCTGCGTTTGATTGACCTTAGAGCTTAGGAAGGAAGAAAATAAAACTAAGGCCTTACTTGCTTACTTGGGGATCCACACAAAGCCTCATTAAAAACTCCACTCAAAAACCATAACCTGCTCTAAAGCAATAAGGTCCCCTTCACCAGGGCGCAGGAAGAAAATGTGAGCTTTCTATTGTACGTTTCATCTGTTCCTTTTTAAGTTGACACTCTTGTATTGTAATAATGTTCATAACACAGCAGAATAGCACATGCCACTTATTAAAATGTGTATAAAAGATGTGTGAGTATGTGTGTATATGAATGTACACGAGTATGGTGTGCATGAGTTTGAGTGTATATGTGTGTGAATGTGCATGAGTGTGTGTACATGATTGTCTTGGGTCATGGGTGTGTGTGTGTTGAGTATGTGTATTTATGGGGATATGTGTATGTGTGAGCATTTCTGTACATGAGTGTATGTATATGTATGAGTGTGATACACATGAGTGTGTGTGCATACACGTGTTGGGTCATATATGTGACTCTGCATGTGTATGAGTATTTGTATATATGTATATATGAGAGTGTTTGTGTACTAAGAGTTCTCAAATACCTTAATGGCCAAAAATGTATGAAGACCACAGCCACCAAGGTATCTCAAGGACCCAGCCTCCTGTCTGTATAAAACTATTTTGACAGCCTTAAAACTGTTTACAATCTCTCTATGGCCCACACATATCCTCAATGAGCCAACAGCTGTTACTTAAAGTACCCTCTCCAGAGAATACTGAAAGCTAAGACAGGGCTGCAAAGCATAATTCATCTATCCATTCAGCAGTTACTGTCCGTATACTGCTGCGGGCACAATGTCTAAGTATCAAAAATCTGGGGACAAAGAAGGTTGTCACAGCAACCTGAGAATTAGAGAAAGGAAGCCAAGACAGCCCCAAAATGTAAACTCCAAGAGGGCGGGGATTTAAGTGACTATTCTTGACCACATACTGTTGGGGGAAAAAAGGACGTCTGCAACAAACTCCACAGGAAGGTTTATGCACCCCCTCCTCAAGCCAGAGAGATCCAAGACCCCTAGGGCTACAAATCCCAGAATTCCATCATCATCCAGAAGAGAGGATTACCGGAAACTGAGGGGTGGAGTTAAGCAGACATGTTGGCTATATAACGAGGGCTTTTGACCTTGGGGGTCTCTTGCTTCTCGCCGGGCTACAGCGTGCCGTTGGGGTTTCCAGCTCTTCGGATCTGGTAGGACATATTTGGAGATTTATCTCTCTCCCTCACTTTCTCTTTTGTCCCCGAGTTATTCATTTTTTTATTTCCCTTCTTTTTGTAAATAAACTCTTTATTAACCTTTTTGTGAGTGCCTGCAATTGTTCTTATTATAAGTCCTTTTTAAGCGCACGGGTGAGAACCCACAGTCAGGCACCCCATTGTATATCGGGGTTGCCCTGTAACAATACCAGCTGCTAGAAGCCAGGTAAGCAGCAGGAGCTCAAGGTATGCTTGCTGAGTGAAAATGTACTGATATTTGTTCTATTTTTCAGGAATGAACAACAGAACATCTCTGGGGGGAAGCAAATGGTTATTAGCTAGAGCATAAAATATATAGGAAAACAAAAGTAATAAAACTAAAAAGGTAATAGGGGAAGAACATTTTTATTGGTGGAAATAATTGAAAATTATATATCTGATAAGAGACTCGTATCTCTAATACATAAAGAATGCTTACAACTCAGTAAAAGCGGGGAGAGGGAAAGAACCCAATTTAAACAGGCAAGAGACTTGAAAAGACTTTTCCAACAAAGATACATAAATGGCCAGCAAGCATGTGAAAAAATGTCATTAGCTGTCACAGAATGCAAATCAGGTCAGAGTAATATAGGCAGCATTATTTATAAGAGTCAAAAAGTGGAAAAACCCAGATATCCATCAACTGAGGAATGAATTTTAAATATGTGGTCGATCCATGTAATGGAATATTATTCAATCATAAAAAAGGATAGAATACAATTCATGCTACAACACAATGAACCTTGGAAACATTATGGTAAGTGAAACAAGTCAGTCATTAAAAAAACATGTATGGGGTGATTCCAGAACAGCCAAATTTATAGAAACAGAAAGATTAGTGCTATACTAGGGCCAGGGAGGGAATGGGATATAGGGAGGGGCCACAGAGGAAGAGATTTTTTTTTTGGGGGGGGGGGTTACGAAATGCTCTAAATTGATTAATATACACAACTGGATATTATAAAAAACATTGTACTGTACACATTAAATGAGTGAATTATATGGTATGTAAATGAATCTCTATAAATTCTTAAATATAAAGGTTAGTGACATCCATAAGAATAGAGTAAATACCTCAAAAAATCCTCTCCTCCACAAAAGCAATGAAAACAGTGGCAAAAATTGTCAAATTCAACTCTCAGTACACAAGAAATTGACCAAAGTTTTGTGGCAATCTAGGGTATAATTATTGCTGTAATTAGTTAAATTAAAATGAGGTCATACTGGGGTAGGATGAGCCCTTATGCAGTATGACTGGAGTTCTCAAAAGAAGACCACATGAAGACACAGACACACAAGAGAAAGCCAGGTGACCCCGGAAGCAGAGACTGAGATGCTACAAGGTCAAACTAGCCATGACAGAAACTCAAGAGTAGAAAAATTTCGGATGGAAGGTCTCACAAGGACAAACACCAGAGGTGGGGGTAGGGACAAATAATAAACCTTAACTAACTCAGTTACGGAAAATTCCAGGAATCTGAGGTGGGGTCAGGAAAGATTATCAACCAGAGGGAGAGGCAAAGAGGATTATCATCTGAGAAGACTAACCCAATCTGATCTCAAAGTGATAATTTACACAATAATTCCATCAAAGAGCATCATAAAAGAATACCCCTTGCAGCTCTTGCCTTTTAATACTGCCGCCTTTGTCTAAGCAGGTCTGTCTTTGTTCTCCTTTCCTCAATAAACTTGACATGTGCTGGTAAATGAGTATGTCTGCAGAATTCTTTTTCAGAAGGACCCAAGAACCCCATGCACCAAACTCCATCACCTGACCTCCATCAACCACACCTTGATTTCAGACTTCTGGCTACCAAAATTGTTAGAATAAATTTTTGATGTTGTAAGTCACCCAATTTGTGATACTTTTATTGTAGCACTCACAGGAAATTCATACATACAAGAGACTTTACAGAAAAAGTTTAGAAAAGTTACTGAATAAACAATAATGACAAACAGCAATACCTTGAGAAGGGAGAAAAATCTGATTTCCAGAGTAGCCACATTAAATATAATTTAAATATTTGATTATTAATAATTAACATATATAGATATATATTTAATTTATAACTTAAATATGCCCAGTTTCCCAAAGAGTTTGTAAGACAGACATGCAACGAAACAGGAAAATATGGCCAAACAGAAAAAAACTATCAAAATTATTCCTGAAGAAGCCCAGACATTGAACTTATTAGACAAATGCCTTAAGTCAGCTGTTTTAAATACAAAAGGAGACCATCTCTAAAGAACTACGGAATGAATAATAAGTAAGAACTAAGGAAAAGTATGAGAACAGAAAATAATTTTTAGAAGAGCCAGATAAAAACTCCGCAGTTGAACAGTTCAATAACTGAAATGAGAAATTCACTACAGCAACACAGCAACAGGTTTGAGTAGGCAGAAGGAAGGACCAGCAAACTTGAAGACAGGGCGGGTGAGGGAAAAAATATGAGGGACAGAAAGAAAAGAGTGAAGAAAATGAGCAGGGCTTCCCTGGTGGCACAACGGGTTAAATGCAGCACTATGAAGCTATCTTCAGCCACTGCAGCAAGTGTTTGATCCCCAGCCACAGAGCTTCAGACCTCTCCTGTCTCACTTGCTGCTCCCCTCAGCAATGTATTTCAGTCAATCTGCCTGTTCTACTCCCTACTCTGTCTCTGGTGAATCCTCTCAATCCCCTACACTTCTAGTCTACACCCCAGCTTTTGTATGCATACAAAATAAATCTTTAGAAAAAGAAAATGAGCAGATACTCAGAGGCCTATGGACACCAGTATATCTACATAACCATAAAGAGAGTTCCAAAGGAGAGAGAACTAGAAAGAAAATCTGACTAAATGGTCAAAATTTCCCCAAATTTGAGTTTAAAAATCCAAGAAATTAAAAAATTCCAATTAAGATAAACTCAAAGAGATTCACAGCAAGACACAAAGTGATTAAACTGCTCGAACTGTCCAACAGACCAAGAGAAAATCCTGAAAGCACCCGGAGGAGTTGCTCATCAAACCACAAAGAATATGCATTAACAAGAGCAGCTGATTTCTCACCAGAAACCACAGAGGTCAAAGAGAGGATGACAAAGTGCTACACCGGAGAGTCAGCTAATAATTTCACATCCAGCAAAGCCGTGCTCCAAAAGTGAAGGAGAAATCAAGATATTGCCAGGGTCTCCCCAAACTGGGAAAGATCGTTTCAGTTTAGTAGCTAGCAGACCTCCACTACAAGAAAAGAATCTACATGAAGAAATACACCACCCCAGTAACAGTAACTACAATAGTAAATATAAAAGACAGTAAAAATGTGCAACTTCTATCTAGCTGATTTAAAAAACAAAGCACAAAGCAGTAATTATAAATTCACTTTGATAGGCATACAGTTTTACAGATGTAATTTGTACGATGCTAACAGCACAAAAAAGGAGTTATATAAGGAATGGAGTTATAGATGGAGCAAAGTTTTTCTATACTACTGAAATTAAATTGGTATTAACTCAAACTAGAGTATTACAGTTAAGATGCTAATTGTACCTCCCAGAGTAATCACTAAGAAAATAACAAATAGTAACCAAAACAACAAGGGAATTAAAATGATACACTAGAAATACTGATTTAATGTAAAAGAAGGTAATAATGGAAAAACAGATGGAAAATAAAGGGTAAGGGGGGGGAAGAAATTTGGGGAGCACCATGAGGTCTCTATTAAATTTTTAAAATAAAATAAAAATTTCTCTATTAAGTGTGTATTAATTTTTATGATTTTCCTGATGATAAAACAATATTCCTAGGGCCTCCCCAGTGGTGCAGCAGTTAGGCGCTGCGCTGTGGAGCTGTCAGCAGCGGCGACGTGAGTTCGATGCCCGGCCGGGGAGATTCCCACATGGCGCGGCAGACCTCTCCTGCCTCACCCGCTGCTCCCCTCAGCAGTGTGTTTCTGTCGATCTGCCTGTTCTGTTCCCCACTCTGTCTCTGGTGAACCCTCTCACTGCCCCACACCTCTGGCCTGTACCCCAGCTTGTATGCATGAATAAATAAATCTTTAAAAAAAATTCCTAGATGGAATATAAACTCAGTAATGATTACCAAATGACAACATGCTGCTGAAAAATGTGAATTTTGATTGCAAGAGAATTTAAAAGACACATTTTAAATCAAAGACCCAGCTCATTTGATCTGTCTCAAAAACCTTAAGAACAACCCCTTTGGAAAAAGAAAAAAAAATCAGAGGGTTTCACTTACAGAAGGAATACAGGGGAACCAAATAAGGTATGGGGGAAAATAACAATAAAAAAAAAATAGCAGGCAACCATAAATCAGAGACATTCTGTGGAGGGGGAGGAAAAGGGATGAAAAACAGGGGAGAGAAGAGCCCAAGGGACTATGGTGATGGTTTGTGGGTGAATTGGTGGTGGGAACTTTGCAGGAATACACAATGATGTAAAAGATATAAATAAAAAAATAAATTAATAAAAAAAATAATAACCCCTTTGTCAGAGTTTCAGTCATAAGAAAGTTACAATTTCAACTATCAATTAAATAAGTTAAGACAGTCACATCTTCAAAAAAAAAAAAAGATTGGAAAGACAAGGGAAAAAAATGCCAGACTGGTCACACTGTCACATGATAGACCACACACTGAGAAAGAGCAGGAGGAAGATTCTGGTTTTCTGTGGGAGTGAAGGTTAAGTTCACTGACAGAACTTGAATACTCCTATCAAACACCCTCTTAAATCAACTCAAGTAACCCCATGAGACTGGTGCCTGAAGAAGCCCTGTGCACCAACTCAGGCTTCCCATGGGACAAGCAGATCTGTTTCTTCCTAACTGTATGGTCCAATGAGTGACCACCTCTGAGCCTACTGTCTAATCACAATGGGTTCAGGATGTCCACCCCTAGGGCCACCATCCTATCTGTCCCCTAGCACCTACAACAGCCCGTACAGGTATCTCTAATATCCTACCACCTGACCTGAACCTCGGCACAAAACTGCTCTGCTATGGAGTTCAGACCCAACCAGAACCTGGAGCTGGAAGCCCTGGTCTTGGTATGTCACTCACTGTCACGCTGAGACAGGAGGCAGCTCTCAGATCTGCAGATGCCCCAGGCTAATGTCATTAGAGGCATGGATGCTGTGGGGACCAAGTGAGCAAGCACAGCTGAAAATAACTGCAACCCCGAAACATCCAGTAGATGATGCCCTTACCTCCCTTCCAGATTTATAATATTCCAATGCAAAAAGACCTGTAAATTCACTAAAACAGAACGTGTTCCTCATAACAATAGGTGGCAGGTGACCAGCTCCAGGCTGGCCAGGGACCAAGGCCAGACAAGCGACAAGGATAAGGCTCCTCCTCCACTCCTCTATGGCTGCCGTGCTGCCCCAACAAAGATGTGCTGACTCCGGAATGACTGTCAGGGTTGGCGGGTGTCACAGAACAGCACACTGATGGTGAGCTGCCTCACTCCCAGGTCAGCCACCAATGCCCTGGGCGGCCCCACACACATGCCTTTGCCCCTGCAATACGCCAAGAGAAACAAACAAAATTTAATGAATATCTGTTCCACCCCGAACTCTGTGATTCTCGGAAGTTGTTTATCCACAGATGAAGTGATGAAATGCTGAACACGCACACACAAAAACAGCTCTCCTTCCCAACACACTTCATCAGAACCTTGAGGCAGTAATCCCGCCATTGGGACACATCCACATGTTCCATTAGCAGCTAACTTCTGGGGCTCTTACTTACTGGAGTCCAAAGCTTGGGGAAATGGGATCAGCCCAGTAAAACATACTGCCCCACATGCACCTACTTTATCCAAGCAAACCTTAGCGAACACTGACAACCCGAAGGGGGGGAGTGGGAGGTCTTCTGCCTCCCAGTGGGCATAGCAGGAGGCTACATTTCTAGGAGGCTACATCCAGCCTAGCTAATGGCCCCCCACCACGAAACATGGCTTCCCACTAACTCCACTCATTAGAATGTGGGATGACAAGGACACAGAGCCGTGGCACAGGCTAGAGTCTAACCTGAATGCATCAGAATCACCTGATGGCGTGTTGAAACACTGCCAAGAGGGGGGAGTGGACAAAGGAAGAGATGGAAATTTCAATGTCTAATCAGTTCCCAGGTATTGCTGCTGCTGCTCCAGGAGCCAGTTGGAAAACCACTGTCAAAGGGCCAGCAGAGGGAAGGAATTTGGCTCTCTGTCTACCACCAGGCCCAAGAGCTAACAGAAATGTGATGTTTGTGAATGCTGCTGCCTTGCTTGTGTTTATTCCTCAGAAAGAGAAAAGAAAAACGACATTCCAGACTACAACTTTTCCACCAAAATTAGATGAAATGGGCCAGTAGATGTCCTCAAGTTACAAGGTGAGTGTCCCTTCTCAGGCTCATGGAGTTGCTTCTACCTTTAGAATAAAAACTTCTCTAAGTCATTCTGTTATTCTGAAATTCAAAAACTGTTCTCAGGAAAAGAAGCAGAAGCTTCCTCATCCTTATCACGGCCATTGCCTCAGAAATGCGAATTCAGCCCTGAGAGTCAGGAACATTCCCAGAGTGGGGCACGCTCCGCCTCTATCTGTAGGCAGCATTCCTCAAGGTCAGTCTTCCGGGTCTCCCTTAATTCAGGAGCTCAATTAAACAGGAACATTCATAGCCTCAAGTCCACTGACCTGAAGGTTTATTTTTCTTTTAAAAATAACTTATTTTGGCAGCTCTCCTGCCCGCTTGTGACTATGCAGGTGCCTCTTTCTCCTTTTCCTAGTAAAGCTGCCCTTTTAAAATGTAAAAATAAATAAATAAAAATAACTTATTTTTTAACATTACCATTTCTGAAATAAAGAACCACTGTAGAGCTACAGTCAGTATATATCCATATTGATTTTTGTATATTACTCTCCATAAGTACAGAGCTATAACATGACATATAGAGATTTTGTAAAGCTCAAGCATGATTCCACATGATATTTCTCTTTCAAATGTTCTGTAAGGCCAAAAATTTCTAAATCCCTAGCCGCTCAAATAATCACTATTAACATTGTTTTACTTCCATTCACTCTTTCTTCTATGCCTTTTAAATGTGCTTACGGTTATTTTCACTATGAAATATTTCAAACATTATGAAAGTATGAAAAAATATCAGAACCCTTATAGCTACTATTGAGGCTTCACTGAAGGTAACATTGTGCCAATTTTTTAAAAAACAAAATTTTTATTTTTTTAAATATATTTGTGTGTGTAGATATATATATATATGTGTAGATATATATATATATCTACACATATATATATGTATGTATTTTTTTAACATTGTTGTTCATTTTTTTTTCATTTTGATTTCTCCTCTCAGGTGTAATCCCCATAAAACTCCCACCACCAAGTCACCCATGAACCATCACCATGGACTCCTGTGCTCTTGTGCTCTCCCCACTCCTTCCCATTTTTATTCCTCTCCTTCTCCCTCCTCTGCTGTATTTCTCAACTTTATAGTTTGCCACTAGTTTCATCTTTTTTTTCCCAAAAACAGACTTTAAATAAAATGTTACAAAAAATAAAAGGTAAAAATTAAATGTTACACATCCAGTCTTCCCTGGTGGTGCAAGGGTTTAAGTCTCAGCCTATGAAGCTATCCGCAGCCACTGCAGCACGAGTTTGATCCCTGGCCAGGGAGCTGACCCACATGGTGCAGGAGATCTCCCGTTTCGCCCACTGCTCCCCTCAGCAGTTTATTTCAGTCAATCCGCCTATTCTGCTCCCCACTCTGTCTCTGGTGATTCCTCTCACCAACCCCCCAGCAACACACCCCTGGCCTACACCCCAGCTCTTGTACCCATAAATAAATCTTTTTAAAAAATGTTATAAAAAAAATGTTAGAGATGCACCATCTGCCCTTCCCCTGGCTTTCCTATTCAGAAGCAACCTCTCTCCTAAAACGGACACCACTTCCAGGGAAGTCTGTGCACTTCCTCTACCCCAGTGTCCGTAAAGTCCATGCAAGAACATCTAATGGGGGCCTCCCTGGTGGCGCAGCGGTTAAGCGCTGCGCTGTGGAGCTGTCGGCAGCAGCGATGCGAGTTCGACGCCCGGCCAGGGAGAATCCCACATGGTGCGGCAGACCTCTCCTGCCTCACCCGCTGCTCCGCTCAGCAGTGTATTTCTGATCTGCCTGTTCTGCTACCCGCTCTGTCTCTGGTGAACCCTCTCGCCGCCCCACACCTCTGGCCTGTACCCCAGCTGTATGTATAAATAAATAAATCTTTAAAAAAAAAAAAAAGAACATCTAATGGTACATAATAAACATATCATCATTCCCCTGTTCCTGGTAGGAACCACTTTTTAATATTTTTTACACTGAAAGAGAAGATGCATGCAAATTAAAACCACACTGAGATACCACCTCACCTCTGTGAGAATGGCCCATATTAAAAAAAAAATGGAATCAGCAAATGCTGGTGAAAAAGGAACGCTCATCCCTGTTGGTGGGGTGCAAGTTGATACAGCCCCGTGGAAATGGCATGGAGATTTCTCAAGAAAATAAAAATGGAAATTCCATATGACCCAGATATCTATATTAGGTATTTAGTCAAATAATATAAAAACCTTAATACAAGAAGATTTATTTACACCTATGTACAGAGCAGCACTGTTCACAATCTCCAAATCATGGAACCAAAACTCAAGTGCCCTTCAAAGAATGGATAGAGAAATTATGGAACACAAACTCAATGGAATATCACACAGCTGTCAAGGAAGATGAAATGGTAGCATTTGAGGGGAAAAAATGGATGGATCTCTAGGTGATTATGTTGAGAAAATCAGTGAAAAAGCGTAAGATAGATATAGGATGATGTCACTCATCTGTGGAATATAAATACCCCCCCCAAAAAAAAACCCCACATTTATATACAAAGAATAGAAGGAATAAAACTCAAACTCAGCAAAAAATAAGTTAATGGTTACCAGAGGGAGAAGGGGGAAGGGTGGAGGGGCCAGAAGAGGGAGGCAGATGGGGTATAGGCACGGGTAGTTTGGTGGGAGGGAAAGGAGAAGGAGAACATGCACACAGAAAAGCACACATATCAAAACTGTTCAATTAGACAAATGTTCAAACCGAACACATCAGAGTAGCAACACCGGGACAAAGAAAGGCACAGTACACCCAGCCAAGCTCCCTTTGGTCACTGTCTCCCCAAAGAGAACTGCTGACTGCTCCACTATGGGTTACTCGTGCCTGTTTTTGTTATGTAAGTGGACTCAGACAGTAAGTCCCTCTGTTTCTGACTTTTTCCATACAACACGTGTGTGTCCCGGTCATGTCACTGCATAGAGCTGCAGGGAGCCCACTCTCATTGCCATGGGTTCCGCTGTGCGATCAGAACACAATGTGTCTATTCATGCTGCCACTGTTGGGCATCTGGGTCGCTGCCAGTGTTTTCCTACGGCACATAGTGCTGCAACGAACACTCCAGCACACAGCTTTGTGGACATATGCACACATTTCTGTTGGACACATACCTAAGAGTGAAACTGCTGGATCATGAATTTGCATATGTTCAGCTTAGTAAATATTTCCAGTTTTCCAAAGTGACTGCCAATACTCCCATCAGTTCCAGCTGCCTTACACACTGGCCAATTCAGTATTTTCTGTCCATTTTCCCCTTGCCATTCTGATGGGCCTACGCCTCTTTAAAGAGAGTTGTGAATGCTTCACTGTTTTATCTTGATTTTTTCCCCCTCTCTGTTATAAACACTGTTCCATATCCCTAAGAAGTTATTTTGACTATCATCTGTAGTGCTTGCATAAAATCTTAGGTATGAACTGAAAATTACTAAGTCATTCTATTAACTGTTTTCTGCTATTAGAAAATAGCATGAAGAATATCTTCATTCACAAAATTATTTTTGCTGTATCTTTTATTTCAGCCTTAGAATCATTTTATAGAGAAATTTACCTTTTGTCCTATGAGTGGTCCCTTCCCAGGATGACTTTTAATATCCATGTGAACCTCACTAACTGGCACATGTCAAATAAAACTCTTCGAAAACACTCTTGGGAGAGTTCTCTAGTCTTTGGTAATCTGTACATGTATCCTTGTGAAACTACAAAAGGAAAAACTAAAATTCCAGCTTCCTGAGGATCAGAATGCAATGACTGGGGAAGGTGATCTGAAGGCACGGTCTCCTCAAATCCACCACCACCAAAAACCTCCTTTAGCCTCTGCAGCAGTCAGCACCACTGCTCACTGCCGTCTTCACTATCTATCTGGAGCCACCCACTTCCTCACGCTCCTTTACACAGCACACACCTGCTGGCCCTCCACTGTCCTCACTGCACCAGAACCCTCTTTCATCTCCTTCAGGTCTTGGCACCAACATTACCTCTGTGACAACTGCACTTGGCCTCCTCACTTCCCCACAGCACTCTCTCACATACCGTTTCCTTACTGTGGCTACTGCAGCTTGTCCACCTTCCCCTCTGAGCACACAGCTCCAGGAGAGCAGGCCTTCTGTTAATGTGATCACAACTAGTGTCCCGAGGGTCAAGGTCAGTGCCAGGCACAGAGAAAGTACTCAGTAAATACTGGCTGCTGGAAGGAAAGGGGTCTGATTCACACATGCAAGGACGGCACATACAGTGACCAAGATGTGATCTGCTCTCCTAGGCAGGGTAACATCCTGGTGAGCTCTGCAGCAACAAGTCTCATTTAGGTGACAGGAACCATGCCTCAGTAAGCTACAGCAAGAAACAAAAGCTGTTGATGCGAGGATGACTATCAGGAGCACAGCTAGTCTGACCTGTGCAGTGACATCCTGACACTGGCAAAGAGGATGCTGCC